>PVJS01002740.1:0-29036 GCA_004027185.1 Glis glis
CTCTCTCTCTCCCTGTCTCTCTCTCTCTCTCTCTCTCTCTCTCTCTCTCTCTCTACTTAGTGAGGCCCTCCGCAACTTCGTGAGACCCGGTTTCAAAATAAAGTATAAAAAATAGGGCCGGGGGTGTAGCGCGGAGGTAGAACGCCCCTGGGTTCAATCCTCGGTACTGAAAAAAAAAAGAAAGAAATTTGAAATACTCCCAAATCTGGAACATTTCGAGCCTCAACATGACACCACCGGTGGATAATTCCACAGCTAACCTCATGACGGTCACAGTCAAAACTCGGCACGCCAAACATATTATATAAAATCACCTTCCTGGCCGGGCGTGGTGGCCCACACCTGTAATCCCAGTACTTGGAAAGCTGAGACAGGAGGATCGCAGGTTCAAGGCCAGCCTCAGCAACTTAGTGAGGCCCTCTGCAACTTAGTGAGACCATGTTTGAAAATAAAAAAGTAAGCCGGGCGTGGTGGCCCACACTTGTAATCCCAGTACTTAGGAGGCTGAGACCGGAGGATCTGGGTTCACGGCCAGCCTCAGCTATTTAATGAGGCCCTCCACAACTTAGTGAGACCCTGTTTCAAAATAAAGAGTAAAAAATAGGACTGGGGGTGTAGCTCGGAGGTAGAATGCTCCTGGGTTCAATCCCCAGTACTGCAAAAAAAAAAAAAAGCTCAGAGTTAGAATATCCCTGGGTTCAATCACCATTGCCACACACAAAAAAAAATTATAAAGGGCTGGACATGTAGCTCACAGGTAGAACATCCCTGGGTTTAATCCCCAGTACTAGAAAAACAATTCTGAGAGTAAAGAGTCATTAATCTAGGATGTCAGGCTTTTGTATTCAGGTAGTCACTGATGTGTGGAGCCTCCTGCTGCAGAGTCTGCTCCATAAAAAAGTTAATGTATTGGAGAGTGCATGGGTGATCGCCTCTCTCTCTCTCTCTCTCTCTCTCTCTCTCTCTCTCCGTCTCTCTGTTTTTCTCTCCCGCCCTCCTTTTTTCCCTCTCTCTCCTCCCACTCTTCTTCCCTTCAAAAAGCAAAGCTTTTATTCCAAGTATAGCTCTGGCTGGGTGAAAAGACACTCTGGAGTAGAGGACCCTCCAAGGAGTGGACTCTCGATACCATGCTCTCCCTCGCTCACTGCCCTGCACGTGTCGACACCAATGGGAAGTTGCAGGGCACTTGGAGTGCATGTGGCTGCCTGCTGCAGGGCCTCTGCTGCTGTGACCTCGGGGTTCCCACGCCCCTGAGTCACGCACTGCGCATTCTGCAGACGCCTGATATTGACAGCATTTAGGATTTGGTAGCACTCTAGCTATAGGATGAGTTGTCCCCTCGTTAGCCCATTCGATCCGCGCAGGAAGGTGGGGACGGCCACGCGTTGTGCCGTGTTGCTTTAGCATAGTCACAGGGAACGGGATGATCCGACACCTTGCTTTTTCCGTTCTCATTTCACGATCACTCAGCACGCGCCTTTCATGAGGCCCCGCGCTCGTTCCCGTGCCCACATTTCAGCGAAGCCCCAAAGCTATCGTAGCAAAGTTTACGCAGTGTCTCCTCATTGCACGTTTAGGTTCTTTTCAGTTTTTTGTTGTTATAAATACTGCTGTATATAGGTTTTGGGGGTCTGTCTGGGTTATTGCCAGAGGATGGATTAAGCAGACGGACTTCTAAAATGTTGTTAAAACACATTTCAGCAACATCTGGGAGGGTTTGGAAAGTAGCAAGCGCTACTGTAACACAGTAAGGACCAGTAGCAAGCGCCGATGTAGCACAGTCAGGACTTGTGGATTCTGTGTGTTGAGCAGGTTTGGGACTGGCGGGGCCAAGGGTCAGCTGGAGGGAGGGGGAGTGTGTGTCTAGAAGTGAAGAGAGTGGGCCCAGGGCCTAGAGTGTGTGCGAGTGTGTTGGGGGAGCTGGCCTGACGAAAGCGGGGTGCTCTGGACAAAGCTGACGCCAATGCTCCTATGAGGCTGCTTTTGAATAGTGGCACTGTCCCCTCTGCCTTTGGCCACTGGGGAGCTGCGTGGGCAGCCCTGACCAGCTCCAGATTGCAGGGCACCTTGACCGCCAGCCAGAGATGACAGGTGTCCCGGGTGGGCGGTGATGGACACAGAGGCCTTAGCACGGCCTGCCAGGGTTCCCTGCAGCCAGAAAGGTTAGCCCGTCCCTTCTCCCAGGGGGACACAGATGTCCTCCCTCCTGGCTCTGTGCTTTGGCTCTTCCTCAGGCCAGTGGAAACAGAGCACCAAGCCCAAAGAGAATGGACGATTGTTCATGTCCATCCTGACCTGCCCGGGTCCCCTGGAAAGAGTGCACGTCCCAGGTCTCGTAGGGACCCTACCCCAGTCTGAAAATAAGCGCTGCTTCTCCATAGCAAAGTTTGGGGCGATATTCATTTATTTTGCCAAATTACCCAAAAAGATGGAAGGCCAAGGCGGTCTCTGTCCAAATCGTATCCAGCTGTCCCTGAACGATCAGTTGTGTCCTTTTATTAAAGAACAGCAGCTGTTCACCACGGGAGGGCCCTGCCTGGCGGTGAATTCAAATGTTCGCTTACACTGAAACCAGCGCAGCCGGCCAGTGTTGAAAACTCGTGGAAAACGCTGCCCTGCACCTGCTGCCTTAAACCCGAGGCTCAGCAGAGGCTCTGGAGGCACCTGCGACCAATTAAACACTAGCAGAGTGCAGAGCGCATGCCCCAGGTCTGTGGGGCCACTCTTGGGCTGGGGCTACGCAGCGTGTGAAGACCTTAGGAAGCCCCTGGACACACTCGGAGGAGCTGTGGGTTTATACCGGTGGGATTCAGCGTCCTCCTCCCTCACCGCTCCCAGTGACCCAACTCCTGGGTCCTTTTCTGGATTTTGGCAACATGGTGGAGTGGGTTTGTTCTGAGCTTTCCTGCTGTGGCTGAATCAAGGGAGGATGCTCTGCAAGGGAGAGAACCTATCCCACCCGCCATGCCCCCAGCAGGTAGCAGAACCCAGCCCGTTGGAGTGGCTTAGAGATCATAGCTGCAAGGCGCTCTTCGCGGAAAGTTTAACCCACATTAACCCCTCACTGGGTTGGGGACCAGCAGATGGCCTCTTATCTCTTCCTCCTGTGAACTGTGACCCGTTTTAGAGGCTTCCTTCCTCCTGGAGGTCATAAGCCAGGAGAAGTCTTTCACTATAACCACATTGAGGGTTGCAAAGGAGAAAAATTGCATTGAGCATCAGAAAATGTTCTCTCAGAGGGGACTAGGAAGCAACCCCATCAGGCTGCCCTGCCGCTAACCTGTTAGCAAGCAGATGCCCACCTTCAGCTTCCAGCCTCCCTAGAAAGGAGAGTGTGGGGCCATCCTAGTTGGGGTGACGCTGCCTTGCTGGGGCTCCACCCACAGGGCAGCTGCCCCTGGAGCCCCCAAGAGCAGTCTGGTCCCCTGGCGTTGAAGACCACTTTTGTGTCTCCCAGGAAATCCCCTGCACTTTCTCTCTCGCTCATGTGATGTGATCTAGACTTCCTGACAGCGCAGCCGGGTTCGATTTTGGTATCTGGATGCACTCCATATTCTCAGATGCTCTCTCCTTTTTTCTTCTCTCCTTTTTAAAAGTCTTGCAAACACATATTAAAGTGACAGCTGGGCGTGGTGGCCCATGCCTGTAATCCCAGTACTTGGGAGGCTGAGGCAGGAGGATCGCAGGTTCACGGCCAGTGTCAGCAACTTAGCAAGACCCTGTTTCAAAATAAAAAATAAAATAGGACTAGGAGTGTAGCTCAGTGTACCACACAAAAAATAAATAAATAAAATGCCCTTGAAAGTTTATTCCTTTCTAAAAGGATGCATCCTAAGCATTGCCCTTGAGGATCAAGGGTAATGATGGGTATAAATTTTTGGCTGTGGTCCCCACAGTGTTGCGGTTGGGCAGGGAGTTCGTCTTTCCTCCCAAGGTATGGAACTGAACAGAAAGTTCCAGGCGCAGTCCGACCAGCAAGCTCTGGTTTTGGACCAGGAACCTGGTCGGTGCATCTGAAGGTCATGTCAGAGTTCCTTGTGGTTGTTAGCATCACACACGGCGGTTCACGACATCAGCAGCTCGTGAGGCGTCCCATCTCCGCGCTGTACGTGCATAACCGTGGATCAAACTATCAGGCCCCCCGCTCAGCGCGTATGAGTTATTCGAGTGCAGGAATCATGTTGTTTCTCATCATGCCTGGCACACAAGGGCGCTCAGCAAATCCCAGCAGATGAGAGGCATCCTTTAGACTCTGCCCATTGCTGGGTTCTTCCGGAATCTTCTTCAGTCCTGACCGTGTCACTCTCTATTAACTGTCCCTCCTGGCTTTCTTTTTCCCATGTTCTCCATCAGCGTATTATGTGCATTCAAATATGAGTAATTAATAAAGGTGTAGAGACATCTTTTCATGTTGACTTGGCCAGGGGGCTCCCTAGCATCTCCCATCGGACCAAGACCTCCACGGTTGTGAAATTCACTTTTATTTTGTCCTTCTAAGAGAGGTTGCACCTGCCACCCCAACTCTCCCAGTGTGTTCTTCTCACTTACAACTTATTCTATCCTTAGTGAAAGAAGATGTCAGAATGATCTAAACATAGATGATTACCATGTATCACTCTTGTCCATGATGAAGAGGAAAAATAGCAAAATCAATTGGTTAAGACACTCTTACCAGGCATGGTGGTGCATGCCTGTAACTCCAGTACTTGGGAGGCTGACAAGAGGATTGCAGGTTTGAGGCCAGCTTCAGCAACTTAGCAAGACCCTCAGCAACCTACTGAGACCCTGTTTCAAAATAAAAAGGACCAGGAGTGTAGCTTGGAGGTAGAATACCCCTGGGATCAATACCTAGTACAGAGGGAAAAAATCCTCCTATATCTCCTGCAGCTTCAGTGGCCCGTCTCCAGCGCTGTCTCGGTGCCGTCCATGCTGTGGTGTGGTGTCTTTCCAGTACTTCTCTGGTCTGCCTCCAGGCCCGCTGCCCAGGGCTCCCTCCATTCCCCTCAGGGAGGGCACAGGGACTCTGTGACGATCTACTTCCGTGGCGGGTGGTGGTCAGTGCGTGTGCTCCCCGTGAGGATTCATGGAACTGTGTCATTATGATTTATGCACTTTCTGTACTTATTTTTGGCTTAAAAAAAGGAAGGGTCACTCTTGTCTACATTCAGTGACAGCTGCGTCATCCTGCTGGGCCTGGTGGAGCAGCAATGTGCTGCTGCATTTGATTTCAGAGATCTTCAAATGCAAACAGCAAGGCACGTCTTAGGACAGGAAGTGTGGCGTTGATCACCCACTAATCACGCAGTGTTCCGGCCGTGCCGTTCTGTCCTGTCCTCAGAGCTGCAGTGAGTTCGTCCAGTACCTTCTAAGGCCCAGCGTGCCGTTCCCGCAGGCTCCTTTGTCTGCGAGTCTGTAGCTGACGGTAGCGCCTGACCTCCCGCCTCCACACTTCCCTGCTTAGCATGCACGCAGCATCTTGGCCGCCCTGTCTCCATAGCCACCTGAACCCCCTTGGCAGGACTGGCCCCCTTCCCCCTCCTCCCACCCCCCCAACCACCTGCAATCCAGTTTTCCTCCGAGATAAGGAGTCATGATGCGGAGGGAGTCTCTCGCAAGGCTGGGACTCGTCGGCGCGGGGCTAAGGGCTCAGTTCCATCCCCTTACCCAGCATCCTCTCGGTCTCACGCCAGCCTCCAGGCTGGTCTCCATGCAGGGCCGAGGAACCACCCAGTGATTGTCCCTCCCAGATCAGCTGTGACTACTCTTTATCCCACACCTGCCTGCCCCCACTTTCCCAAACATCTCTAGCCCTTCGTCAGTAGGGCTCTCTGGCCTTCCCTGTGCTCCAAGGGCTTCCGTGCTCTGAGTGTGCTCTGGGTTCATGACCCCCCATTTCCACCCAGACCCTCCTAGGAGCTACGGCGTCACTTCACCTGCCCGCACGACAGACACGTCCCCGCAGGCACCTGAACTCGGGAGCTAGGGGCGTGTTCTGGTGGATGGCATGAAGTCCTGCAGCTGGCACCCAGGATCCCCAATGTGGACCCCAAACTGCCACTGGCACCATGACACTTCCTAGCCCTCCATGATCTGTCCCTGGTGATCAGTGGCGTGTCAGGGAGCTCCCCTTACGAGGCCACTTCCCCACACTGCCCGTTACAGGGCGTTCTGCCTCTGGTTTCAGGTTCAGGAGAAGACGGTAGTGAAGTTACTCACAAGGCCACACTGCAGCGGTAGCCACTACATGCCACCAGACGTGGCAGCCACAGGAGGCAACACGGTTTCAGGGCTCACCCCGTGGGAAGCATCCTAGCCTTCTTAAGCTGATCCCTCTCCCAGGGGACCCCCCTCCCCGTCTCCACTTGTCAGAAACTCACCCAGCCTTCCACACGCACTTGCTGCTCTTCCCTGGGAGTCTCCGCCATTGGGTGCGCTCCTGGACTCTTCTGAGCCACTCCTGCCTTTTGTCCCTGTCACAGCTTAGTTAGTGGCACTGGGGCTTGAACTCGGCAGCATTCTACCTCTGAGCTACACCCCCAGCCCGATTTCATTTTTTATTTTGTTTATTTTATTTATTTTTTTTTGTGGTACTGAGGATTGAACCCAGGGGCATTCTACCTCCGAGCTGTACCCCCAGCCCTAGTTTTTATTCTTTATTTTGAAACAGGGTCTCACTAAGTTGCGGAGGGCCTCACTAAGTAGCTGAGGCTGGCCACGAACCGGGATCCTCCTGTCTCAGCCTCCCAAGTACTGGGATTACAAGTGTGAGCCACTACGCCAGGCCTTATTTTTTATTTTGAAACAGGGTCTCACTAAGTTGCTGGAGCTGGCCTCGCACCTGCAAGCCCTCCTTTCTCAGCCTCCTGAGTACTGGGATCGCAGGTGTGCGTCACCACGCTGGCTCTTGTGTTATTTGGATTCTTGGCTCGTTCTCCCTGCGAGGTGGGTCTATAAATTGCTCTTCTTTGCACGGTGCTCTGCACATACCACCTGGGCAGAAACATGTTTGCTGTGAGCTAGCGGAATTCTGGAGTGAGTTTTTCTTTGCCTGATATGTATCTTAGGCTCACTGAGGTCACGAATTATATTATTGAAGGAGAGACCAACACATGATCCTGTAGCTTTTTCTCTTTCCAGTTACAAAATAAATTGGCAGCGGGGCCTTTCCCGACAGTCCTCCTTAAACTGTCTTCCTCCCTGTGTGCCCACAAAGGCAGCAGGAGCAAGCACGTGGTGTGACTGGCACCACATGGGCAGGTCCCAGTGCAGGCCGGGGCAGGGGGAGCAGAGCTGTCAACAGTGAATGTTCACTGGGAGCTGTCGTGCCCGGCCCTGTCCTCCCCCTGGGGATCCTACAGTGGAGAAAGTGCACTGGTGCGCAGGGAATGGACGCTGGTACAGTGTCATCCCAAAATCACTTGTCCTGAGCCACGAAGAGGTACTGTCAACTGGAGAATAGTCCAGACGCCTAGAGACCAGAACACCCCAGCCGCATGCCGCTTTCCAGACAGTGCCGGGAAGAAGGCCGCCCTGCGCGGGACCCGTGTGCTGCCCGTGCCGTGGGACCCGGTAGACCTGCCTCCACCGCCGTCCGCACAGGGCCCTCAACGTCTCTGTCTTCACTGGGCAGGGCTCTGCACAAGAATATCCCCTGCAGAACTCCCAGACACGCTGCTGTCTGTGTTCAGGGAACGTAGCTACTACTTTCATAGCAGAATGACCGTTCTCCCGCCTGGCAGCTGCAGGCACATCTGGGTTTTGGCTGTGGGGTTAGAATGCCGGCACCTTGGCCCTCTTCTGAGAATTCCAGCACGAGCGGTGTGTGGTCCAGCCCTTGTCAGAAGCCCTTTTGAGACATCTGGGATTGAGGGTGAGGTACCCCTGGGCATAGACCCATAGGTCTCATGTATCAGAGGGGGGCTTACCGTGTGTGTGTGTGTGTGTGTGTGTGTGTGTGTGTGTGTGTGTATTACTGAGGATTGAACCCAGGATCTACATCCCCAGCCCCCCCTTTTTTAAAATAGGATCTCATTAAGTTGCTGAGACTGTCCTCAAACCTGCAATCCTCCTGTCTCAGCCTCCCAAGTACTGGGATTACAGGCGTGCGCCACCCCGCTTGGCAGGGGAGCTTATCTTCACCCTGTAGCAAGAGCCAACCAGACCAACTCCTGTACCAAACTGATCTCGCATGTGCCTTCAGGTTCCAGAGAGTTGCTTAAAGAGAGAGTGGCTTCAACATGTCTGTGTCTTTCAGAACCTCGTCAGAGACTTTGTCATTACTGTAATCACTGTCTTTCTCATGAGGACCTGCTTCTAAGTTCAGTACCTGGAGTATTTCCTTGCAAAGGAATTTGTCAGGACCCAAAGAACTCTGTAACCCAACAGGTTTCACCTTTTTCTTTGGCTGCCTGGAAACACAGCTAGATTGGAGGCTCAGCTGCAGCAGTGGGCCTGATTTCAGTGGTCTGTACGTGGCCCTGGGGCATATCGACTGGGTGTGAATCTATGTCTGAATGGCTATCTGTACACACTGACACCTGTTGTGACATTTCCTGTGACTTGACATGTTTTAATTCATTACAACAACTATTGCTTCATAGCCCCAAACAGCCCAGATCCCTTCCTGATGGCCAGGCAGAGTTGCCTACCACGCTTCACCGCGGGGAGCTGGGCTGTTTGGCAGGAGCTTAAGGCCTGAGCTGGTCAGTGGTCAGCGCTAGCTGAGGCAGGTCAGAGTCCTCCCAGGCCCCAGTTTTCATGTACCTTGGCAGGTGGCTGCCATCGGACGGGGCGCTGTGCTCCCGGGCTGGGTGACAGGGTTTCGGCGACCTCGTCAGGCGGTATACTCACAGCCGGAGCCTGGGACAGCCCACTGGGGTTCTTAGGTCAGGAGAGACGTGGCGGGTAGTTGTCAGGGAAAGTTGTGTTCAACAGACTCAGGAGGAGCCCCAGGCAGAGCTGCCGCTTTGCTGAGTCGTTCCTGTCCGTCACCAGCACCCCAAGATTCCGAGGTCTGCCAGTACTAACACTGGTACGACCGACGCCAAAGGGTCCCCTGGAACCTCGATAAAGCGTATGCCCTGCTGCCACCTTCTCAGTGGTGAATTTCCTCACCAGCTGACTGCATTCGGCACCCGGAAACCAATATGCCCTCCGTTTTCCCGTCGTCCCCTCCCTCGCTAGCTATTTCAGTGAGGCCCCATTTTCCTGGAAACCGATTATCATTATGTTGGTTTAATAGCTGAACAAACACAGATAACAGTGATCTAATAATTGATGGGCTTCACATATCTCAAGACGGCCGCGGAGTCCAGAAATCTAAGCCAGGCATCTGCTCCGCCTGATTCCTACATCCAAAGGCTGACCGACTTGGAGGTCAGTGTGCGGCAAAGAAGACTGCAGACGGGGCCCTTGGCATGCCTGCAGGTGCCACAAGAGACGAGCCAGGGGCTCGGCGCAAAACAAACACTCAGATTTCTTTTAGCATTGACATAGTAGGAAACCATTTGCATGTTGACAGAGCACAATTGAGTTGTTGATTTTTGTCAGCATGATGGGATTGAGTTTTCCCCCATCTATTTCCCAGTCTTTCCATTACAATGTGTTTATGACAAAAGGAAATGAAAACCTTAATAGACGCCACAGCTTGAAGGAGCCGTGGGAAGAGGCCGTTTTAACGGGGATTCGTGCCAAGGTCCGTGTGAGGTTCCAGAGGGATTTTGACTTGGACCTTTTGTGCTGGGCGTGGGCC
This sequence comes from Glis glis, assembly GCA_004027185.1. Taxonomy (NCBI): domain Eukaryota; kingdom Metazoa; phylum Chordata; class Mammalia; order Rodentia; family Gliridae; genus Glis; species Glis glis. The sequence continues at coordinate 9,752 of PVJS01002740.1, forward strand.
CTGGGGCTTTCTTTTCAGACCAAAGATCCCCCAAGCTCCACATGCCTTGGTGTCTCAGGGTGCTTTCCTGGCACCCCAGGCTAAATCAAATGTTCCAAGTCCAAGCTTAACAAGTATTCACGTCCAGACAACACTAGCTATTTGTATTAATTTCCTATTGCTACCGTAACATAGTACTGTGCACTGAGTAGCTTTAACAACACGTCTCTGCTGTTTTTACAGTTCTGGGGGTCTGAATTCACAGTGGTCTCGCTGGACTGGCGCGGGCAGGGTTCCTTCTGGAGGCCGCGGGGGTCTGTCTTCTGACTTCTCCAGCTTCTCGCAGCCGCTGCTATTCCTTGTTCATCTCCAGATGCAGAGCATAGCGCCCTCACATCTCCTTCTCCCTCTCAGGAACCCCCATAACCCAGGGCAACCCCCATCTCAAGGTCTTTAGCATACCCACATCTGCCAAGTCCCCTTTGCCACGTAGAGTTACATATTCACAGGTCCTGAGCAGCCGGATGCAGACATCTTTGGGAACCGCCTTTATCAGGCATGTCATACCATTAGAAAAGCTAGTTTAAAGGGAGACCTTCTTACTCATTACTAGGGGGACACTCATGCCTGTTGGGCCACCGCGGCCTCCTGGCCTCGGGAGACCGATTGCACACAGCGCCCTCCTGTCCTGTCCCACACTGATGTTCGTGCAATACTTGCTTGATGTTCTTGCAATACTTTTTGTCACTGTGAACTGCGGAAAACCCAGCTTTGCAATGATACAATAGCATCAAAAGGAACTTAAGCATGACCTCCCTGTAAGACCGTGAGCTTCATCAAGCTAGTGATGCTCTGTGTGAGGTACTATCCGCAGCACCCGGTGAGTTTGCTCAGGCAGTCGGGGTCCCCCGGCTGTAGCTTGGGAACCCCCACATTGGGTACAGAGCCCTCAGTCCCTTGGGCTGTGCTGCACATGGAGACCAGGGACCCTCAGCCAGGTATCTCCTGTGTCATTGAAGGCAGCATCCAGCCAAGGAGGAGGCTGTAGAAAAATAATGGGGTGTCCTGGTCTGAGCACAATGCTGAAGATGCCATCAGACCTCAGTCTGTCCAGGGTGGGGGGCTCCCCACAAAAGCCACACACGCCTTCCCCTGTCTCTGAACCAGGAGTAAAAACCCCAACATGGCCCCAGTGTCCTGCGGGAGCAGATGAGAATAAAACGGTTTCATGTATCTTTGCTCCGTGGTCAGCCTGCGCCACTCTGAGGCCATCGGTCTGGGTCACTTGGCCATCTCGGGTGGCAAAGGCCAGGGTGGGTTCAACTTCTCCCCTTGAGCCCGGATAATAACAAATCTTATAACACTTTTTTTTTTTCTAAGAGCTCCTATATAGCACCTCACTGTGCTTGCTAAGAATCCTACTGATTTGGGAAAACAAAAATTCAAATTCACAGTTTTCAAAAACAGGACACAAGCTGGGCATGGTGGCTCACGCTTGTAATCCCAGTACTTTGGGAGGTGGAGACCGGAGGATCCGGGTTCGCGGCCAGCCTCAGCTCTCTCTCTCTCTCCCTCCCTCCCTCCCTCTCTCTCTCTACTTAGGGAGGCCCTCTGCAACCTCGTGAGACCTGGTTTCAAAATAAAGTATAAAAAATAGGGCCGGGGATGTAGTGCGGAGGTAGAACGCCCCTGGGTTCAATCCCCGGTACCGAAAAAAAAAAAAAAAAACAGGACACAAGGGTACAGATGGAGGTGATTCCAACAGGCTGGAGGTGGAGCTGAGGCTGGAGGGGAGAACCAGTTTCCTGACCAGCTAGCCACAGGGGTTCCCTGGCCAGCTGCCTCAGAGGGTGCAAGGGGAGAAGGTCCGGCCCCTCAGAGACACAGGTGGCCTCTGGGGCCGGCTCACTGGCTGCACCAGGCACCCCCCTCCCTGCACCAACGCCAGGAGCCCAGCAGGGCCCCAAGCAGGGTGTCAGGTGATCTGTGCTCCTTACAGTTGAAATACAGGTTCAGATGTCAAAGCACCATGTACCCCACAGGACAGGCTTTGGGCAAGGTGATTTCGCCATACCTGTGCCACCGGCCTTTGTGACATGCGTACCCCGAGACCCGCACCAAGCAGCGTGCCCCGGGGAAGCACGGGCCAGCTCGAGCTCTGGGCGCTGGTTTTGCAGCTGGGTCTTAACCCCGTGCTGTCACTTCTGTGTGGATGTGGCCCCGCCTGACCTCTCCGGCCTCCACGCGTGGCAGTCTCAGGGTGACAGGCGGACCAGTTGCACACGAGTGTGGCGCCATGCGTGCGTGTATGTGCCAGCTGAGCAGGGTTGCAGCCTCTCTCCTTGGGTTGCAAAAAGTTCCACTCTTCCCCCAAGGAACCTCCCTCCCTGATTGCCCAAGGCCACCTGCCAGAGAGTCGCAGCCCTGTCACTCGCAGCCCTGTCACTCGGGTGCTGGGGAAATCAGAGTTTGAGCAAAGCCCGGCTGGGATGTGGCTGAGCCGCAACACCACACGGCCTTGCTGCAGTTCCTCCTGCTGCAGGGGACGGGGTGGGGGAGGGGAGGAACCGCCCTCCCAGAGTGCTGCTGGGGCCGGTGGCCTTCTCAGCCTGTCCGCCTCCTCTATGAGCAGCTGCCCTCCAGCCTCAGGGACCTTCTAGAACCATTGTTACCTTGGGCCCATGTGCATGCTCTTGCCGGGATCCAGGAGGCCCTCCAGTCCATCGTCTTGGGACTGGCTCTCCTCCTTCCCTCTCGCTCCTAGACCTGCCTCCCCTGATGTCACAGGCCAAGGAGGCCACCTTGAGAGCACGTCCATAGCTCTTGGTGTCCCGAAGCTCCTGGTAGGCTTTCTACTTTATTAACTGTCTCTCCCCCCTAACATACACGCATACATGCATGCGCACGTGCACACACACACACACACACACACACACACACACACGACCACTTGCTCACAGGGTCTCACTCATGGCTCTATTTCTGGCTCCTCGCACAGTGGCTGATTCATAGCAGGTGCTCAGTAAATATTTGTGGAATGGAGGGCTGGCTGTAAACTGTCACTGGGTGTGGGAAGGGACAGGTCGGCAGAATCTTAGCTTCACTTCTGCCATGGGGGCCGGAGCCGCGGGGAGGTTTGCGGCGTCGAGAGGTTTGTGCACACAGTTTCACTGTCTGTGTGTTGGCAACAGATTCCTCTGTGGCTGAAAACCCAGTTTCTCAGGATCTGGAGACCAGCAGGGGTCTCGGAGCCTCCTGGTAGTGAAACAAAGCAAAGGGTTGGGTGCAATCCACAGATGTGGGCTTTTTGTTTTGTTTTGTTTTAGTTGTACTTTCCCATGACATGTTTTGAAATAAATTTAGCTAGCTAGGCACGGTGGTGCACACCTGTAATCCTAGTACTTGGGAGGCTGAGACAAGAGGATCACAGGTTCGAAGCCAGTCTCAGCGACTTAGTGAGACCCTATTTCAAAATTTAAAAATGAATGAATGAATAAATAAATATAAAGTGCTGGGGGTGTAGCACAGAGGTAGAATGCCTCTGGGTTCAATCTCCACTAAGAAAAAGAAAGAAAGAAAGAGAGAGAGAGAGAGAGAGAGAGAGAGAGAGAGAGAGAAGGAAGGAAGGAAGGAAGGAAGGAAGGAAGGAAGGAGAGAGAGAAGAAAAAAAGAAAGAAAGAAAAGAAAGAAAGAAAGAAAGAAAGAAAGAAGAAAGAAAGAAAGAAAGAAAGAAAGAAAGAAAGAAAGAAAGAAAGAAAAAGAAAAAGATGAAGGAAGGGAGAGAGGGAGGGAGGGAGGAAAGAAAGAAAAAAGGAAGGAGAGAGAAAGAATAGTTTCTACTGTTGAAACATTGGAAGATTTCACATGGAGGATATCAGCATTCCTTAGAAAACTCTAGAAGCTCTGATACCACTGGGCCCGCGCTCCTGAACGGCAGCCCCTGGCTGGCTCTGAGCAGGATGGTGTGGTACTGCTGGGCCACTTCTGTGTCCTCCCACCATCCTAGACAGTTTTCTGAGGGTGGCAGTCTTCGTGTCTTACCTGGAGGCCCATAACCGTGTCTCCTTCCTGGAGGGAGGGGTGGGCAGCCTCCCAGCCCTTACCACACAAGGCAGTGCTTCATGGCGACATCTTAGCTCCTGTGCAGGGCTGAGGTCCTGCCTGCTCTCCTGAGAGAGAGAGAGCAGAGCCCTGGCTCCTGAGGTCCTGCCCCTAACGAGAGAGAGAGAGAGAGAGAGAGAGAGAGAGAGAGAGAAAGAGCAGGGCCCTGGCCTAGAGTCCCAGGAAGACACGGCGCCTGCTGCCCCGTGGAGGCCCTGGGACCTGCTCTGGCCGCTCCGCCTCCTCTTGCCTTGTCCCGTCCTCCCAAGCCACCGAGGAGGTGCTGGGCAGCCCAGGGCTTCTGGAAAGGTTGACTGTGCACCCAGAATCTCCAAGCTGGAAGGAAGGGGCTGGAGGGCACCTCGGCAGGTCAGAAGTGGCCTGAGGATGTGGCTTGCCCTCCAGCCTCCGCCCTGGTCTCCTTCCCCTCTTTGAATTGTGTTGTTATGATAATGAACAAAGGAGAATGGACTGCTCTGCCGGCCTGCACACATTCCCATATTCCTTTCTAGTCATTTTCCACATGTATGCATAATTGTAATTATAGTAAAATTAAATTCCTAGCCCTTCACTATGCCCAGGGCCTGGAGCAGGGCTTGGCACACAGTAGGCACTCAATAATTATCTGTCGACTGCAGGATATGGTGCTGACTTAACTATAAAGTGAACATTTCCCTAATTGCCTCCTACACTGGTTGCTATTGCATCAAATTGTTAGAGTTTAGTTTTCATCCTACTATATTTAGATACGCCCACCCCTGAGTTTATCAGGATTACGAATACTATTGCAGTGAGCGTTTTTCTCCATGTAACTATTTTTCGAGTGTTTTGAATTGTTTTTGTAGGATTAATTCCTTCCAAGCATTGGCTTTCCTGAATCAGAAGAGAGAAAAAAATCAGGATCATAGAAGTTGAAGTCTTTTTTTTGTGTGTGTGTGGTACTGGGGATGGAACCCAGAGGCATTCTACCTCTGAGCTATACCTCCAGCCCTATTTTTTATTTTGAAACAAGGTCTTGCTAGGTTGATGAGAGTCTCACTACTTGCTGAGACTGTCCTCAAACCTGCGATCCTCCTGTCTCAGCCTCCCAAGTACTGGAAGTACAGGCATGCGCCACCACGCCCGGCTAAGTTAAAGTCTTTCTAAGGTCTCATTGATCCTTATTGCAAGCAGCTGTTGAGAATCTTAATTTCACCATAACTTTACCTGTATTTGGATTTTAAGTTTTAAAATTTTTGTAACTTAGTAGCCTAAGATGGTACCTAACTGTCTTTTGTTGTTGTTATTTTTTGTTTTTGTTTTTGCAGTACTGGTTTTTGAACCCCCGGGGCATTCTATCACCTAGCCACATCCCCAGCCCTTTTTAATTTTTTTATTTTGAGATAGTGTCTCACTAAGTGCCTGAGGCTGGCCTCCAGCTTGGCCAGCCTCCTGCCTCAGCCTCCCAAGTCACTGGGATTACAGACATGCATCACCACACCCGGCTCCTGATTACTTTAATTTGCATATTTATACATGTGGCTATTAGTATGGGTTGAAGAATTGTATTTCCTTTTGTATGTCTTGACTATTTGAGTAGTTTGTATGCCAATTAGAATACAGATTTTTTTAGAGTGAATTTGTGATGTACACAGGGTTCTCTCAATTTCCATCATACTTACTATACTTTTCTAGTGTGTGGTTCTTGTGTTTATTTTTATTTATTTATTTATTTATTTATTTATTTATTTATTTATTTATTTGCAGTACCGGGGATTGAGCCCAGGGGCTTTCTACCTCCGAGCTACACCCCTGGCCCTATTTTTTTTATACTTTATTTTGAAACCGGGTCTCACTAAGTTGCGGAGGGCCTCACTAAGTAGCTGAGGCTGGCTGCGAACCCGGATCCTCCGGTCTCCGCCTCCCAAGTACTGGGATTACAAGCGTGCGCCACCACGCCTGGCGTTCCCGTGTTTATTTAACATCAGACATACTATTAGGCGTGTGTTTTTTCTCTTCTTTGGAGAGTATGAGAATGTGGTTTCCAAAGGACCTTAGACATCTCGCCCTGTCTCGTTGTTTCAGATGGGGAGGTGCAGCCAGAGAGTGGGGCCATAGCTGGAGGACAGGCTAGGGAGGGGACCCAGGTGGCCCAGTCCTTAGCCCCACGCTCTCTGAGCTGTAACATGCTGCTTTCTGAGCTATTGGAGCTCCTGCTGCTGTCCTGGCCTAGAAAGTTCCTTTGAGCCGAGGTTTATGCGTCTCTCCTTTTGGACCGAGGCCAGCTCTGTAGGGCTCCCCTGAACCTGTGCCACTGCCGCCGTGATGACCGGAGCCAGCCGTTCCATCTTTCTGACTCAGGGTATTTAAAAATAGCTGCTTGGGGAGTTTGCGGGACTCCCTAATTGATCGTGGGCATTAAGCTCTTAGAAATTGGTGCTTTGACCTTGAGTCGCCCTCAGCAGATGCGCTCCTTGCACAGCTCCACCGCCAGCCCTGCCCTTGGCGGGTGTCGTCCTAGGTACACGGCCTCTGCTAGCATGCCTGAGGTGAAAGATGCCCTCTCCCCCTCTGCCTCTCGCTTGGGTGCTGGTAACTGCAGCAAAGCGGGGACGGACGAGCACCTGGCCTGGGAGGCTGAGATTCTAATCCCAGCTCTGCCTCTGTGAGGCCCACGCCACCCACTCCCGACCTGTGAGCTCGTTCAGGGGCAGGTCTACTCATGCACTCAGCAAACACACTGTGGGCCCTTCCTTCTTTGGAAGAATTAGAAATGAGTCTAAGTGAACTGCAGGTGGACAGGATGGGGGCCCGGAGGAATCAGTCATTGATTCTGAATGGGGGTGGAGCACAGCTTCTCAGGAGATGGGGCGCATAAACCGAGCCTTGGGTGGGTGGATAGAATTCTGCAGAGGAGGTGGGGGAGAAGGAAGACCAGGGAGAGGGAGGGGCCCGCCGGCCCAAGGAGCTGGAGCACAGGGACGAGGGCAGCTGCAGTACAGGAGAGGACCAGGAGTGTGTGTGTGTGTGTGTGTTGGGGGGGTCCAGATGGGAGTGTCGTGCTTAGGAACAGGCTCTGCGTCTGGAGGGAAGGATGAGGAAGGGGTCCAGGAGGTGAGGTCATAGCTCAGCAGGGCGGCGCTGCCCCAGCAGGCGGCTCCTGGCACGTTCTTCCTCTTCCAGCCCGGGGTGGGTGCTTGTATGTGCGGGCAACGTCCTTGGTGTGGTACGCTGGAACCGGAGGAGACCAGCAGGCGCAGCGCCCCTAAAGTCTCTTTGCATAGCTCAGAGGAGACCCAATTGCTGGCATATATTTGTTCTTTTTTATTTATTTACTTATTTATTTTGTGGTACCTCTGAGCTATACCTCAGCCCTTCTTTTTTTTTTTTGCGGTACTGGGGATGGAACCCAGAAGCATTCTACTTCCAAGCTACACCCCAGCCCTATTTTTTTATTCTTTATTTTGAAATAGGGTCTCACTAAGTAGCTGAGGCTGGCCGTGAACCTGGATCCTCCTGTCTCAGCCTCCCAAGTACTGGGATTACAAGCGTGCGCCACCACGCCCGGCTTTATTTTTTATTTTGAAACAGGGTCTTGCTAAGTTGCTAAGGCTGGCTTCGAACCTGCAATCCTCCTGTCTTAGCCTCCCAGGTACCAGCATGAGCCACAGTGCCCAGCTCATTCGCTTGTTTAATGAATACCATGTAGCAGGTAAAAGTGGACCACAGGAGAATGACCTCGGTGTAGAGACATTGTCCTTGTGGGGAACGCATAGCCTGTGGGGGCTGGATCTCCCTCTCGGGAGGAGTGGCTGTCTCGCGGTGACAATGTTATGTCTGTGTTTCCGTTCCAGATGCCGTAAGGTCTCTGAGCTGCTCCAGAGGACTCGCCCTTGGTGGCCAGCAGCTCCCCGGCCACCTGCACGTGCTTGGCAAACTCCCACTGGGGGCCCGGGAAGCCACCCTTGGGATCCACCAGCATCCTCCCCGACGGCCCACCCGAGCCATGGAGGCCCCGGAGGTCCCCGTGGGCTCGCTGATTGACTTTGGGACCGAGCCACCCACATCCCCTCCCCTGGAGGCAGCACCTTCAACGCTCCAGGATAGGGACGGCTCCCTGGGGGATGGCGGGTCCGAGAGCGAGACCACTGAGTCTGCGGACAGCGAGAATGACATGGGCGAGTCGCCCTCGCACCCGTCCTGGGACCAGGACCGCCGCTCCTCCTCCAACGAGTCCTTCTCCTCCAGCCAGAGTGCCGAGTCGGCCCAGGACGAGGAGACCCTGGCGCTCCGGGAGTTCATGCGTGGCTACGTGGAGAAGGTCTTCTCTGGAGGGTAGGGCCCTCGATGGGGAACGTGCCCCCTCTTCTAGGCTCTGCCTCTCCCCAGGGACCACCCGGGCCATTGCACTGGCTCTCAGCCCACCCCAGGCTGCACGCAGAGTCACGTGCAGGGTTTTGGAAGGATGCCCGAACCTGAATCCACCCAGACCAACTACACCAGCTCTCTAGGGCGCAGCATGTCACAGATGTGCAGTTGCCCAGGAGATGCTGGGGATAGCCCAGGTCGAGAGCCCCTGGGAGGGACACTCCACAAAATGCCTAGCTCACAGGCCGTGTGGGCACCAAGGTGGCCCTGGAGGGCGTGGTCACAGCCTGTCAAGCTCCGTGTCCATGGCCTGTCCATCCCCCATCCCTTCCCATGTCACCCCATCCCTACCCCGCCCAGCCCCCATCCTTTCCCTGTCCAGCACCCCTCACCCCTGCCTGTCCAGCCCCCCTTAGTTTTCTCACTTAACGTTGCATCCCGTGAACACCTCCATTGGTACCATGGGGACCCAGGACGCAGGGTAAGGCAGGCCTGCCCACCATGCTCTCTTTAGTAGCCTCTTACTGTATGTACGGGCCGCACACTTTCATGGCCAATCCAGCAGAGAAAACCACGGAGGAGAAAGCGCCGGAGCGCTGCGATCCTGCGAGCGCTGTTCGCTGCTGGCCCGTGTCATGCCAGATTTTTCTCCCCACATCCTCAGGTCAGGTTTGGAAGTGCTTCCCACTCGCTGCTCCGACCACTCAGCTGCCCTCGTCTCCCACGCCATTGCTAATCCAAGGGACGCTTGTCTGGCTTCCGGGCCATCGAGCATGTCGGGCTCGCTTCTCATTAGCACATCTCATCCGAGCTGCAGTGGGCTAGGCGGCTGCAGTCATTTTCTGGAATTCAATTTAGAGGTTCCGGTTAGCCAGGCTCCTTGTGGAGCTCAGGGGCCGTTGAATCAAGAGCAGCTGTCTGCGCAGGGTCCCCTCCCAGGGTCCCTCTGTGACCTTTCTGCTGTGGTTCCTGAAGGAGTAACCGGAAGGCACAGCTGGGGGTTGGAGTGGAGCCCAGTCATGGGGTCTCTGGGTGGCTTCCAGCTCTGCCTGCCCAGCTCACACCCAGGAGAGGGAGCTGCCAACCCCAGGCCCTCTGGTTCTGGCAGTGGCCCTCGCCCTTGCAGCGGCTGACGCTTCTCGGGTACTGTTCTGTGAGCCGGCCACATCAGTGTCAGAGATGTGCAGTCTCAGCCCCCCCCCCCCGAGTGAGGACCTGCATTCCAGTGGGGCCTGGGGACGGTTTGCCCACACACCCAAGTGTGCGTGCGGAACGCTGGCTTGGGGGTGGATGGCTGTCCTGTTCCATGAGAAGCCGTAAGAACGTTTGCGTATTGGTGCTCTGTGGAGCCCGTGCTTCCCTCCCATGACTTAGTCCCTGTCTGCGAACGGCAGGGGAGACTCGGCTATGCCCTTCCCTTGGCGTCCTGCCTCAGTTTGCCATGTGCTTTTGTCACTAGATGGGGTTGAGGAGGTGCACAGAAGGGAAGGGGCCTCGACTCGCCCCTGGCAGGTTCCTGACTACGCCACAGAAAGAGGCTCAAGCAGAGATTCATTCAGGAAAGCGAGCAATAGAGCGGGGCACACCCTCGAAGGGAGGGGGTGCAGGGGTGCGAGAGATTCCAGCTCTGGGAATCTCAGAGGGCACCGCTTCTTCCTCTTCCTCTTCTTAGTATTGAACCCAGGGACATTCTACCTCTGAGCTACACCCCCAGCCTTATTTTATTTTTTGAGACAGAGTCTTGCTAGCTTGCTGAGAGCCTCATTTAAGTTGCTGAGGCTGTCCTCAAACCTGTCTCAGCCTCCCAAGGACAGGTGTGTACCACCACACCCAACTAGACTGCTTCTTTTTTTTGGGGGGGTGCTGGGGATTGAACCAGGGCATTCTACCTCTGAGCTACACCCCCAGCCCTATTTTATTTTTAATCTGGAAACAGGGTCTTGTTATGTTGCTGAGAGCCTCGCCAAGTTGCTGAGGCTGGCTCTGAATCTGCGATCCTCCCGTCTCAGTCTCCCACGTACTTGGATTACAGGCATGCGCCACACCTGGCTGGCTTCTTCTTTTAAAGGAAGTTTTGTAGCTGGTGTGCTTGAGAAGCGTGTGGGAGGAGGTGACATCGGCCGAGTGAGCTCGATTCCTTCGATCATGGAGCACTGAGCAGGTCACTGTGGCCCGGTTCTTTTCCAGAATCTTTGGGTTGGCGTTATCTAGTTAACAGATAGTGCTTGGACTGTACTCTAGGCTTCTTTTAATTAGTCTAAAAATACATTCTGTAAGCTAACAAGGCATATGGGCACTAACTAACTGGACTGCCCATACTCTAAGATTTATTGGACCTTTTAAGGATTCAGGCCTAAACCAGGAGTGGTGGCACACACCTGTAATCCCAATACTTAGGAGGCCAAGATAGTAGAATCACAGGTTCAAAGCCAGCCTCAGCAACTTAACAAGACCCTTAGCAATTTAGCGAGATCCTGTTTCAAAATAATATACAAAATAATATGCAAGATAGTAGAATCACAGGTTCGAGGCCAGCCTCAGCAACTTAACAAGACCCTTAGCAATTTAGTGAGATCCTGTTTCAAAATAATATACAAAATAGGGCTGGGGTGTAGCTCAGAGGTAGAATGCCCTTAGGTTTAATCCCCAGTACCACAAAAAATGATGATGATGATGATAATAATAATAATAATCATAATAATGATATAGGCCTGGAGGAAAACAGACCTGGGGAGTGGTGAGACTGTTCATGGGGTCTTTAGATTTAAAGTTCTAGTCCCTCGTTCCTTCTCTGGTTGTCTCCTTTTTGCTTATCCGTATTTCTTCTATCCAACCTCTGTTTGAAAAGGACAGAGTTACTTGATAGTGCAATGTCTAACTGTCCAGAGCGCGCTGTGTTCCATTTCCAATGCACCCAGGAGCTCAGTGGATGTGGCTTCCTGCTTGTTTTGTTCGACCAGCACCCCAAGTGGTCAGCTCTCTCTGAACACACCCCACTTAAAAGGGGGGAAGCCCAGCAGTCAGCCAGCCGCCGGGAAGGCCAGTCTGTGTTTGCAGCCCCTTGTCTGCAGTGTGGAACGGCTCATCCAACAACTGGGTCGCTGCGTCTTCTAGCGCGTTAAGCTGGCAAATGCCTGTTTTATCTGGGGTTGGTAATTCGGGGTAAATGAGACCAAGATATTTTCTACACACCATTAAGTAAATGAAAATTACATAAGCCGGTCAATCTCTAGCCCCCTGCTTTATTTAAGGAAACATGTTGGAGGTTCACAGAAAGAACAAAGCCTCTGGGGTGCCTGCCGTGTTGGGGCTCAGACCTCCCGGGGCTGGAGGCTGGAGCACAGGGGACAGAACGTGGGCTGGGAACCAGGAAGTCTGGGTGGAACTTTGGTTCCTCCCTCTCAAGCCCATGTCTGATTCTCTGAGCCAGCTCCTTGCCTTTGGAATAAAAAGAAACCCGGATCTATGGCTACGGGAACAGGCGCAGAACCCTGTAGCCCCCTCTCTGCTCTTCCCCCTGCTGTGAGTTTCTGTTCCAGAGGATGAAGGATTGGCCCTTTCTTTCAGGGAGGACTTGGACCAGGAGGAGAAGGCCAAGTTTGGGGAGTACTGCAGCAGCCAGGACGGGAAAGGCCGGGAGTGGTTCGCGCGCTACGTGAGCGCCCAGGTGAGGGCCTGCAGGGCGGGTGCTGGGCTGGGTGGGTGGTGGGCCCTCCCTCCCCAGGAAGAATGGCACAGCAACAAGCTCACTGGTTCCTTAAATTCCCTGCAGCTCTACTATGGGGAAAAGAGTCAAGGGAAGCGGCCCAACAGAACAGAGTCCAAAGATGTCGTGAGAAGGGCAGTTTAGAACAGTGGGACATGGCAAGGAGCTTGTTCAGAAGCCCTGCCCCAGGGGGACAGCAAGGAACTGTCAAACTCAGAGTTACAGAAAAGTTCATTTTTTAAATTTAATTTAATTTATTTATTTGGTTCTGGAGGTTGAACCCAGGTGCATTCTGCCTCCGAGCTCCACCCCCAGCTCTATTTTATTTATTTTTATTTTGAGATAGGGTTTCACTCAGTTGCTGAGGCTGGCTTCAAACTTGAAATCCTCCTGTCTCAGCCTCCTAAGGACTGGGATTACAGGTGCGTGCCACCATACCTGGCAAGTTTATCTTTTTTTTTGTATTAGAGATTGAACCCAGGGGCATTCTACCTCTGAGCTACACCCCAAGCCCTATTTTATTTTTATTTTGAAACAGGGTCTTGCTAGGTTGATGAAAGTCTCACTACTTGCTGAGGCTGTCCTCGAACCTGCGATCCTTCCATCTCAGCCTCTCAAGTACTGGGATTACAAGTATGTGCCACCATGCCCAGCTCAAGTTTATCTTGTAAAGGCAAGCATGTGGGCTTTGTTCATGCATATTTTATTAAATAACCCACAATATTCAGATATTTTGTAAAATGGGATATATTCAAGATGAGGAAAGCCATGTAAAGAAAAATGTATTACCAATGCTCAAGAACAGAATTAAATTCTATAAATATCCAGTAGGCTGTTTTTTCCTGAATATTTTTATCACAAATAATGTGCACGTCAGAGGAAAATTAGAAAACGCAGGAGAAACTAATTACCCACAAATCCAGAAATAGCCGGTGTCCTCTTTTGGGGTTTTATCTCTTCCTGCTTTTCCCTGTGTGGATGAGCGTGTCAAGTTTCTACCTTGTAAAATCCCATAAGGACCACGGGAAGTCACCTGCTGGCTGTGCTCTGGTGGGCCAGGGTGCTGTGCGGCACCCACGCCCCGCGGGGTCCTGGCAGGAGGGGAGGTGGCCGTGGGGCCCCCCCAGAGCAGTAGGCGCCCAGCCTCACGAGCCCCCGCTGATGCGCCCGGCCTCTCCTTTCCCAGCGCTGTAACTCCAAGTGCGTGTCAGAGCCCGCCTTCTACCGCCTGGTGCAGTCCTTCGCCGTGGTGCTGTTTGAGTAAGTAATGCCTCTCCTACCAGCTGTTCCCCCGCCCTGCCCGCCCCTAACGAGCCAGCCGCACCTGGCATGAGCGGGCCCAGTGTCAGCGAGCAGAAGTCGTGACCGGCATCTCTGGGGAGCAGAGCCGGCAGTAGCAATTAGAGGGCTGCAGGTGGGCGGGGCACAGCCCTGCCTGCGTCCCTCTGTCCCTCCCTGCCTCAGGTCCCAGGACAGGTTTGTCACACACTGGCCCTCCTCCCTGTGCTGCTCTGTAGGCCTCCACTTCTGACTGTGAAGTACTTCCACCCAGGCTCCGCCACCTGGCGCCCGTGCGGATGCGAGGGAGGCCTGCAGCGGGTGCTGGTCAGGCAGGAGCTGCCCTGTTCTCTTCCTCCTAGCTGGGGGACTTGGGCCAGAGGCGGGTGGAGAGAGGGCAGAGCTCCGGGGGAGGAGGGGCCAGCCCACGACTGCCTCTGCCCACTGTCCGCCGAGCCAGACACATGTCGCTCAGGGCTCCCTCCCAGGCCCGAGACTCGAGGGTGGTCAGGCCCGCTTCAGTCCGTCTGACCGTGAATGAGAGCAGGCGCCCTGCCCTGTGAAGTTAGAAGGGGAGGGACACTTCTCAGCCCAGGAGGCTGGGCAGCTTCAAGGACCTGGAGCCGCCTGGGCAACAGGACGGAGAGCAGGGGCTGCAGTAGGAAGAGCCAGGGCTTGATCTGTGAGGCCTTGGAGCAGCTCTGACTCTGCCCCGCATGCCCCACGTGGGCCTTGGCTCACCCCACTGCCCCTCCCCCTCACTGAGCCCAGCTGTCCTCAGGGCCTTGGCCGCCCCACCTTGAAGGTGGCACTTGCTGGGCACATCCAAGTCGAGATGCGCTTCCCAGCAGGGATCTGGGTCTCAGAGCTGGGGGAGGTGAGAGGCCTTTGCTGAGGGAAGCCCGGGAGCTGCTCCCCAGCCCAGATGTGCTGGGGCCCTCGGAGCCCTCACTCAGAGGGCTCTCTGCTAATTCCTGAGCAGCAGAGGCTGGAGGACCACGTGGCCTGGGCTACTGGTTTGGACTGAGGCTGGAGGCCGACTCCGGGCCTGGCTCAGCTCCCAGGTGCTGGGGTGAGCTTCCAGGCCTCGACTTTCCCCTTCAAAGTGAACAGGCCAGGCTGAGGGGTCACAGAGTCAGACCCAGCCTCAGGCTGTGCCTGGAGGTGGCTTTCCTAATTAGACCAGGGGGAGGATTTTTGTCACTTCTCCCATGACAGCATCTCAGGAGTGTGGTATTAATTTAGACATCTTTGTGAAGTATTTTGGTCCCGTTTAATTACCTTGCAGTGAGACGCTCAGGCAGAAGGGTTCTCTAGCGGCTGACCTTGCGTCTCGTTTCAGGTGTCACCAAATGGACGACTTCGGGCCTGCCAAGAACCTCATGACCATGTGTTTCACCTACTACCACATCGGTGAGGGCCGGGGCGTGGCTCAGGAAGAGTGCCAAGCCGGGGACCTGAGGCTTGTCAATTGATCACACGGTCACGATTAAGGGCAAGAGTGACGGGCTTCCAGAGAGCAGAAGCTGATGTCAGGCAGGGACAAGCAGGGAACGAGCCGGAGGAGATGTGGTCCACATTATGGGTCAGGGGCCTGGTGTCCCTGAGTGAAGCAATACCACACTGCCAGGGATGAGCACCCAGCAGGGCCCCATGGGTGGAGACAGGAATCCAGGAGTCGAGGGCCTCCCTGCTAGGATTTAGCAAGCTGTGATGCAGAGCTGGCTGCTAGGGAAGGAGCAGTGTGAGACCCTAAGCTGGAGAGTTCCTGGTGAGTCCGGAGACGCTCTTGAGAAGTGTGTGGATTTTTCTTGGTGCTGAGCTGTGATGTCTCTCTTGGCTCATTGCCTTGGAACTTTCTGGTGTGTTGAAGCTTGAAGGCATCCTGTGCCGAGCTCTGTGGGCCACAACAGCAGACATTGCTGCGGCCTGTGAGTGGGTTGCTGGAAGCCTCCATGTGGGGAGCCGGGTCCAGGCAGCCTGGGCACGGCCTCCCTCCTTTATCATGTGTGCTTGTGGTACAAGCGCCCTGCTCCTGCTCCCCACAGCACCCTTTCTACACTCTGTGGCAAGCTGGCAGCAGCTGGTCTGACGGCTAGAGCCTATGGACACCATCAGGCAGGCCCTCGGTGCCGGCCACATGTCCCCATGCCTTTGGATTGGGTGGGAAGCTCCTCCGTCTCGTAGAAGGGCTGACGCAGAGCTCCCTGCACTAGGACAGGACACCCAGCCTGACCTGCAGTGGGCACTGAGGCCTGTAGTGGCGCCTGGGAGCGTAGGTCCACCCAGGGCCCTAGGGAAGAGGGTTCTGTGGCCCAGGCACATGCTGCCCCCACTCTGTCCCATGTGCACCCGTTGGAGGCACTGGCCCAGTGCCCTGAGCCTACCTGAAGTCTGCACAGTCCTCCCGCCCTGGGACACCCCCCCACACACACACACACATTCTGTGGCCACAGTCAGGACTCCTGCGATGGCACCTGCTCTCACCTCCCATCTGGACTTCCTGCTTCCTGGGGGCTTCCTGCTTCCTGGGGGCTGGCTCCTGCCTCTCTCCTTTCTTCCCTCCCAGTTCCTGACTCCTCAGTGCACAGTAGGTGCTCAGGACTGCCCTCAGAGAGAAGGGTGGACCCCTCTTGGGCCCGGCCCTCCACTGAGCCTCCTGCTTCAGGCCACCCCGTCGGGGAGACCAAGGAGGGCGCTTCTCCCGCCATCTGAGGCGGCTCTTGGGCGCCTGCGGGGGCTTCTTTCCAGCCCTCCATCGTCCGTGCTGCACAAACCCCGTTCTCACTCGGGCTCTTCCTCCTCTCAAGGCAAGCCACACCTGCTGCCCGCGGAGCCCAAGGAGAAGCCCGCGGGCAGCATCGACTCCTACTTGAAGTCCGCCAACAGCTGGCTGGCGGAGAAGAAGGACATAGCCGAGCGGCTGCTGAAGAACACAGAGAACATGAAGGGCTTCTTCGGGGGGCTGGAGACCAAGCTGAAGGCACCCCTGGTCAGGAAGAGCGAGTGAGTGTCCCGTGCGGAGCCCTCTGACCTGTGGTGGTCGGATGCAGAGGCCAGTGCTGAGCCCGGGTATGGCCCGTTCACCGTTCACAGTCTCAGGCCCCGGGCTGCTCCTGAGAACCTCCGCGTGACCCCACCCCCAGAGCTGCCCGTGCTCTCTGAAGGCCGCTCTGCTCACCGGCATGCAGGGACGTGGTGGGGGGCTGTTTCTTGGCTGATGGGGAACATGAGGCAGCTGCAGGTTGGCGACAGGGACGTCACACTCCTGCCCCTCCTTCCTCTGACCCAGTACCAGCCAGTGTTCATGGAACACAGGGAAAGCGTGGGGACCCTTGTCCCCAGGAGAGCGCTGCTTTGGCAGAAACTCCAGGGCCTTCAAGGGTGGGTACGGATGGCACGGTAGGCACGGGGCTGCAGACGCTGAGGTACCCACAAAGATTGGGCGCATCAGCACGCCCGAGCCCGCAGCCACCGGGGTCCTCTTGCCTCCCGGGCTCGGCGCAGCCACACAGCACAGCCTCAGCGCCTCAGTCCCTCCATTCTGAGACGTGCGGGCAGTCGGCCAGTGTGGCCTTGATTCATGAACATCTTTCCTAAGAGACTCAACACACATCTCAGAAACGTGAAGTTTCTTTGGAGAAAACGTGGCATGAGCCATGTTTGTCCTTACTGTGTGTTCTCTCCCTCCAGGGAAGATGAGAACAAACCCAGGGACAAGCAGCCCAAGACTGGTGAGTAGCTGTGCCAGGAGCAGACAGGGAGGCGGAGCCTTGGGAGGCGGGGCCTTGGGAGGCGGGGCCTTGGGAGGCGGGGCCTGTGGGAGATGGCACCTACTAGGAGGCCTAGCCTTGGGGAGGTGGGGCCTGTGGAAGGTGGGGCCTGTGGGAGGCGGGGCCTGTGGGAGGCAGGGCCTGGCCAGGCCTTGTTACCTAGACACTCAAAATGGTCTTAAAACAGCCCACCATTGACCAGCAAGGCTTAGAAGCAAGTCCAGAGGTATCTTGGGGCTCTCCTTCCCTCTTTATAACCCAAGAACAATGCCGTAGGTGATTCCCAGGTGGGTCTGTATTTCCTTATTGGGTTTCTGAGGAAGGGCCTCTGTTGGAAGCAAAGTATGCAGAGACGAGCCTCCTTCACTGCAGTGTGTGGGTGGGAGAAGTCCTCATTGCCAGGGACGAGTCACACCATCCCCGCTGCCACTGGAATTCTCACCTTTGGGGAGAGGCCCGGCCAGCACTGCCCTCAGCCTTCCTCATCCTCCTACAGTGACTGTGCTCAGTCCAGAGGACGAACAGAAGGGGGAGAAGGTCTACCTGTACACGCATCTGAAGCAGCAGCCCATCTGGTAAGCCCTGCCTCTCACCCGTTCACCCGGGCAGCAGCCAGGCCCAGCCTCCTCCACTGCCTGCGTCTCCATCGGAAGTGGCCGTTCTCACCTTTAGCATGGCTAAAGTAAAAAGGCGAGCATAACAAGTGTTGGCAAGGACAGGGGGAACCCGGAGGCGTCCTCCACTCCTGGTGGGGATTGCGAATGGGGGGCACCGTGGGAAGGTGCCTGGCAGCTCCTCAGAGATTGATCAGAGTGACTGACCGACCCCGAGTGACCGTGCAGCCCAGCCGTTCCACTCCAGAGCACGCCCAAGAGAAACGAACACAGGTGTCCACATCCAAACCTGCGCACAGCTGTCCAGCAGCTCCATTCGTAGCAGCCCGGATGTCCATCTCTGATGAGGGATAAGCAGGGCGTGCCCTGTCCCCGTGACGGAACGCCACTCAGTGGGAAAAGGCAGGAGAACTCATACATACCACAACATGCGTGACCCACAAAAACGCGCCATGTGAGAGAAGCAGACACGAAAGGCCACGTGGTCCATGATTCCGCTCACACGGGATGTCAGGGTACAGAGCCCGCGAGAGTAGACCCGTGGTTACCGGGGCTGGGTGGGGTGGGGGTGAAGAGTGGTTAGTTACTAATGGGTGTGGGACTCTTTGTGGGATGATGAAAACGTTCTGGAATTAGAAAGCAGCGAGGGCGGCACGATTCATGAATTCACCGAGCGTCACTGCATCGTGCGTTTTATTTTACTATATTTTATTTGTGGTGCTGGGTTGGAACCCCGGGCCTTGTCCAAGCTTGGCAAGCACTCTTCCACCGAGCTATGCCCCAGCCCATGTGGTAGACTCTGAAGGATGAAGGGTGAATTTTTTTTTTTGCAGTACTGGGGATTGAACACAGGGGCACTCTACCTCCGAGCTACACCCCAGCCCTATTTTTTATTCTTTATTTGGAAACAGGCTCTCACTAAGTTGCGGAGGGTCTCACTAAGTAGCTGAGGCTGGCCGCGAATCTCCGATCCTCCTGTCTCAGCCTCCCAAGTACTGGGATTACAAGAGTGTGCCACCAGGCCTGGCAGAAGGGTGAATTTTTATTACACACACAATGAAGTCCACAGTTGGAGCAAGGGACCAGTTGCTGGGGTTTGCCTGTGCCCCCCAAAGGTTCCTGTGCAGGAACTTGAGTCTGCTATGGGTTAGTGTTGAGGCTGGGGACCTTTAAGGGCTGGGCCTCCTGAAGTAACTAGGTCTTGGGCCGCCACCCTCAGAAGGGATTAGCGTGGCTCTCACAGGACAGTACTCCGGGGTTATAAAGGAGACCACGTGTGCTTGGCCCTTCCACACACACCATTTCCCTTCCTGTCCCCTCTCGGGTTGTGATCCGGCAGTAGATGTGGGGTCCCTCGCCACAGAGGCCACAGTCCTAGAGGGACTTTCCAGCTACTGAGTCTTGAGACAAATAGATCTCTTTTCTTTGTGTGTGTGTGTGGGGGGGGGGTATTGGGAATTGAACCCAGGGGCATTCTACCTCTGAGC
>PVJS01002740.1:29136-81600 GCA_004027185.1 Glis glis
TTTTTTTTGCGGTACCAGGGATTGAACCCAGGGGCGTTTTTACCTCCGAGCTACACCCCTGGCCCTATTTTTTATACTTTATTTTGAAACTGGATCTCACAAAGTTGCGGAGGGCCTCACTAAGTAGCTGAGGCTGGCCGCGAACCTGGATCCTCCTGTCTCAGCCTCCCAAGTACTGGGATTACAAGCGTGCGCCACCACACCCATCTGGCCCTTTTTCTTATTTTGAAACAGGGTCTCACTAAGTTGCTGAGGGCCTTGCTAATTTGCTGAGACTGTCCTTGAACCTGCAATCCTCCTGTCTCAGTTTCCCAATTACTTGGATTACAGGAGTATGCCACCACACCCGGCTGACCTCTCTTCTTTATACATTACCAGCATCTAGTGTTCTGTTGTAGCAACATGAAGCAGGCCTCTCCTGGAGCAGTCAGGAGAGATGGTGTTCCCGGTGGTCACTGTGACCCTGAGCCCTCTATAGCCCCACATGCGACCTGAAGCTGTCAGGAGCGGCCCCTCCCTCAAAGGTCACAGTCTAGCTGCAGTGGAACTTCCCAGAGCCAGACAAGGGCCCCATCGGGGGTGTGGCCAGGAATGCCGTGGCACCTAGAGCAGAGGCCCCAGGAGCTCCAGAGGGTTCCATGGGGAGGCTGGACCTGAACCTGCCCAGCTCACAGGCCCCAGAGCTGGGGAGAGGCCGACCCGCCGTGTCACACGCCTAGCGATGTGTCTGGGCCCCTCGTTTAGGCAGACTTTTCTATGAAGAGCCAGATAAGAAACATTTTAGATATTGTGGGCCACGTGGTCTCTGCTGCAGCCATACAACCATGCTGTTGTAGCCCAAAGCCGCCGTGGATAATATGTCGATGAAGGCGTGGCCACATGCCAGTAAACCTTTATTTACAGAAAGAGGCCCTGGGCCTGGTGTGGCCGAGTGCCAGTTTGCTGGCCCCAGTCTTCCCTAGGAAGAATTTTTCTCACTCGTGTGTCTGTATGGCCATGAGTGTTCTGTCTGCGCGTGGCGTGACCCTGCTGGGTTTCCATTTGCGTCTGGAGACCCTGTTCTAAAAGAGCGGGACCACCAGCCCCCACTCCTCTTGGAAGCAGGGAGGTGGCAGTGGCCGCCCTCTAAGCTGCCGAGCCAGGGCCGGCGGCTCCACCTGCCTGGGGCCTCACTGCGCCCGTCAGGCCCCGCCACCCGCTCCTGCCTCCTCTCCCCAGTGCTGTTCTCCCCGTGGCCCTGCCTCTCTAAGGCTTCCTGGGAGCTGTGGGGACCCCACCGCCCTCTATGTAGCAGGCTGGGACCCCGGGACCCGGGTGAACACCTGACCGGTCCCATCTTGCAGGCACACGCTGAGGTTCTGGAACGCGGCCTTCTTTGACGCTGTCCACTGTGAGAGGAGAAAGCGGTCGCCCACCACCAGGTAGGAGCCTGGCGTGGCCCCCTTTGCCCACCAGGGCCTGGCTTTAGATCCCCGTTGGCCGAGTCAAGGTGCTTCTGTCTCCTCACCCCACCCTGGCGCCCTGCCAGCTGCCTGCAGGTCCGGGCCTCAGCTTCACGGGTGGGGGTGCTCCGTGTGCATGAGGGCGCTCTGTCCTGGGGCTCTGGCATGACTTGGCCTGACCCTCCTTAAAGACGCAAGCACCCACTGAATGAAACCACCAGGCCCCCACCCCACCCTGCTGTTCGCTGTGCGGAATCAGATCCCTGGGCACGAGCCACTGTGACAGGGTCCTGGGACATAGGGCCGCCGCCACCCCGACTCTGGAAGTGCAGCCGCTCCTCTGGGCTCCCCCTGGGCTGCAGCCTGAGCCAACCTTGCCAGCTGCACCAAGGGGGAGGCACCACCTCAGGGGCCCGAAGCCACTTCAGAGAGCGCAGGGCAGCACAGGGCTTGGCACCGACTCCACGGGGACAAGGCCCTGGGGCCTCTATGGCCGGGGCAGGCAGAGGCTGCTGCCTACTGAGCATAGTCGCTGGGCGGCGCGGGGCCACACGAGGCGGGCATGGCCCTGGGCTGCCTGGGGACACTCGAGAGCTTTCTGCTCTGCCAGGGGACACATTGAGAAATGCTGAGACGCTTCCGGGCAAGTGGGCTTTGCCTCTTGTTTAGTTCTCAAACTTCCAGGAAATAAATTTATTTCGAGTATCCTGTCTCTCTGTCCCTCTCCGTCCCCGCCTGTACTAACCCGCCTCTCTGCTTGTTCTTCTCCATCCACGTATCTTGCATGACTTTGACGTGTTCCTTTGTTTACCTGTTTCTGCTGCCGCTCCAGAGGGGATGCTGGACAGCAGGAGGAGACGAGGTGTGTGTCCCCGTGACTCTGCTCCCCTTGACAGCGCTGGGGGCTCCTTGGAAGGCCACTGCAGGGCGGGGAGGGGGTCCTGGGGAGGCAAGCCCAGCGCTGGACCTGGACAGGTGGGAGCCGGCGAGGCCAGAGCACCCTGAGACGGGAGAAAACAAACCTGACACCCTGAGCCGCGCTGGAGGACGCAGTGCAGTTCAGGGAGGGGACAGCGGTGGGGCCCCCGCCCCTTCCAAGCCGGTCTTGAAACCACACCTGGGCCCCACTGGGTCCGAACCTGAGAACTGTCTGCTTGGAAGGGGTGGAGGTGCGCATCTGTCTTGCCCTCAACTCACCCGCTCTGCAGGGTACAGTGGTGCTGGAGGGTTTAGGGGTCATGCAGAGGGACAGCCACCTTCTTCCAGCCACCGGGTGATGGGGAAGCTGTGGGTGCCGGGGCCCCCTGAAGAAGCCAGATGGGCTGCTTCCTGCCAGCCGGAGCCCTTGGCGGGATCCGACTCGCAGGGTCTCATCCTTGCTCATTAGAGGCCTCTGAGATGTATTTTTACAGTGAGAGCCCTGCGCACGGGAAGCAGAGCCGAGAGCGCTGTGTGGCTTCCCCCGGAGTTCCTTTAACTAGTGGCGTGTTTGTGGGTTGGTTGGTAGGAGAAACCCTGCTTCTTATGCAGCACTGGGTCTCTAAAAGGAACATGTAGGCATGACAGGTTTTTCCATTAATGGACAAAGTCCCCAAGTCCCCAGTCCTTGGGTGACGGTACGATCATCAGTCTCCTGGGAATGAGGCTTAAAGGGGCAGCGGGGGACCCCAAGAGCTGATCAGTGCACTGCGGGGCGCCCTGTCCTGAGCCCAGCTGAGGGCGCACTGGCCTCTGGGGCCTCATGGGCCTCCTCGGGGATACGCACAGCCCTGCGCAGGCTCCACATCTCTGACCCGGGAGTGTCGCCCAGGTCCCCAGGCAGCCCTCTGCCTACAACACCGCCTCCCTTCTGGTGATCTCTGCTGACTGCAGACACCATCCCATCCCCTCGAATCCCAGAGGCAGGGACTTCTCCTTTGCAGAGGACTCCCTTTTCAGCCAGTGGCGGCCGCGTTCAGATCCCACATGTCCAGAGCACGCTGTGTGGGAGCAGACCTCAGACGGTGCTGGGTGAGCTCGGCTCTCGCACCGGCCCGGATTGCTCACGACCCCCGCCCTCTCTTCAGAGGTCAGGCCAGTGTCCTGGCTTTGTCCTTGCTGTGCACAGCAGGAGGGAGAGCCACCTCGTCATGGGGTCAAGGGCAGGGGGCAGGGCCGCTGTGCCCCACAAATCCAAGGGAGCCGTTCTCACGGGGTTGCACAGTGCCCACTCTGCACAACTGTACACGTCGGCCTGGTGGTGGATTTGTGTGCTTGGACAGCCCTCGGGGTGACTATTGGAGGGAAGAGGACAGGAAGGAAAACGGGGTGAACTTAGCAGTGCCTTCTGGGACTCTGTGGGCATTCTGCCATCGCATGAGGAGGCCGACCTCTGTCGACCCCCGCCACGTCCCGTGGCCCCGCCACACTGCGCAGCCCGGGGCCAGCGGGTAGAGAGGAGTCAGTCCACGTCCTTTTGTTTTGTTTCTTCCTTGGCTCCTCCATCATCCCGACCTCTCACCCCCTCATGTTGTTTCTTCTCCCCCTTTTCTTTGATCTTTCTCTCAGCCTCGTTTTAGTCAGACTCATCCATCTAGAGTGTTCTTTTTTAGGAGAAATGGGCTAAAATATAAAATAGATGTCTCCGCCCATCTACAGCTGCTCCTGCCTGCACACCTCTCAGATAGACACACACCTGTGAGCCAGGGCCTGACTTCCCCCAGTTCCACTTGGAAGGAAGCCAGCAGGGAGGGTGACCTGTGACGGTCCTGGCCACAGGGCACGAGTAGGGGGGGCTTTAACTCGGAGCCCTTCATTTCTGCTCCTGGGCCCGCTGAGAATCCACAGTGCTCCCCTCTGCACATGGTGCAGGTGCTGCTTAAGCCCCCCCCCCACAAACACTCCCACACAAACACCGTACAGAGAAGAGAACACGGGCCTGTCCCTCCTCCTGCGCTTGCTTCTAACGCGCCCCCCTTTGGCGGCAGTCAGAGGCCACAGTGCGGAGCCCACAGGGAAGGATGTGTTGTTGGGAGGGGGATGGAGAGCAAGCCGAGGGCCAGGGAAGGCCAGGCTCCGCGTTCCTGGGACACCCGCAGGTCCCGGTCCTCTTGGGGTGGCATGGCCAGGCCTTCTGACCTGCAGTGCTCTGGGCCACACCCTCCCGCGTCCCCGAGGCAGGAGAGAGCGGCCTAGCTTTGGGGTCTCTTCACTTGGGAAGAATGAAATAAATAAGTCCACGTTTCGGGTCCCCCGGGGAAAGTGTCAGGACCCTGGCAAGCTTGTTGTGGAAGCGGCTCCTCAGTGGACAGGGCCCCCTCTGGGCCAGGGAGGCAGCGCCTGGGCCGCCAGCTGCAGAGCAGAGCGGGGAGGGGGCACGGCAGCTGTCTGACGCCCTTCCTGTCCCCTCCTGTGCCCCTAGGGAGAAGTGGTGCCACATGACCCAGGAGGAGCGGGACGACAGCCTTCGCTTCAACGAGAACATCACCTTTGGGCAGCTAGGGTGAGAGCCGGGCGGAGGGGGACCCCGGGCACCGCCCTCCCCTGCCACATGCGGGGCAGCCCACCGCGCCCCTCGAGCGCCTCCACAGCACAGCATCGAGCACACTTGGCCTCTTTTCTGCTTCCTGATTAGTCTGTCTCCTGACGCCGCGTGGGCGGCCTCCCAGGGAGAGCTGCTGGCCGGTCCCTGGTGTCTGTGTGCTCTATTTTTTGGCCGATGATCCCCCAGGAGACGGGCTTCTTGGGCTCCTCCCCGGGGAGCAAGGAGGGTGACACAGGCTGTTCTTCCTCCAGCACCTTCACTCACAACATGCTGGCCTTCGGGCTGAACAAGAAGCTGTGCTGCGAGTTTCTGAAGAAGCAGGCGGTGATCGGCAACCTGGACGAGGGTGAGCCCGGGCTGCCGCCCTGCCAGCGGAGCACCCCTGGCTTAGTTGGAAATGTGGCGCTGACCCGTCCGGTTGGTGCGCCTCCTCTTTCCCCAGTCGGTGGAAACACACGGGGGTCTTCTCCTTCTGTCTCCGTGTCCGCTCCCGCCAGGTGTGATAGCAGGGTGGGTGGGGAGCTGCTGACTCCGGGTGCACAGTCAAGGTCAGAGGGCAGCCTGCGCCTTGCGGCCTGGATCCTGACCTTGTGCAGAGCCAGAGCCCGGCTAAACAGCCACCCAGTGGCTGCCTGTATTTCTCTCTGCCGTGGCAGGGGTGGGGACAGCGGGGAGGTGGGGGCACTTCTAGGGTTTTCCCAGAATCCTCAGCTCTGTACAGCAGGGAGCCCTCAGCCTTCAGTGCCCCGACCCGCCCTGGAGCCAGACTTTACGTATCACTCGTCTGCTACCAGGAATTCTTCTTTTTCTAAAAGGCCCTGCACTTAGATGTGTATTTGGATGAACCGATATTCTTAAATATATATTATATGTAGGAATTTCCAGCCTGTCCTAATTCAGGAGCCTGGGAGCGCTGGCAGCCCCTGGGCCATCTCCACACTGCCACCAGCCCCACCTCACCAGTGCAGGACAAAGGGAACACTGTCACCTCCCACCTCACATGGCCCCTCCGTGGTCCCCAGACCCAGGCTGGCATCAGGCCCCCCCAGGCCTTCCATGGCTTCAAGGTGGGGGAAGCAGCCATCCGTAACACCATTCCCGTAAGGAGGCGCGTTCCTGATCCCAGGCGCGTGCTCGTGGCCAGCAGGGCTGACGTGCATGTGCCGGTGACTGGGCCGTGTTCACCAGGCACCCCAGTGGCAAAGAGTGACGGCCCGTGGCGGGCCGTGCGACTCAGAAGCCAGGAGCTTGTCCCCGGTGGGTCCCAACTCAGCACCCCCAGGTGGGAAGAGCAGGACAAGCCCACCCTGGTCTCCATCTTTCTTCCAAGGATAACATTGTTATCTCTTCCAGAACAACTCAAGCTGCTTAGTGACCACATTGAGCAAATGGCCGCTGAATAGGAGACAAGGGTGTGGGCCGCCATCCCGGCCAGCGACCGGCTGCCACCCCACCAATGACCCCGCATGCCACCAGCAGCAGCCACAGAGCCACCAAGAACCCGCTGCCCCAGAACTAGCCAGAACTAGCGGTTAGAAGAACCCGCTGCCAGCCCGTCTACCCTCTGCCCGTGTCTGCTCCCCCATCCGCGTGCCAAAAAGCGTCCCTCAGGTCACCGGCTGAAACCAAGGGAGCTGCTCTACCCCAGGTGCCAGCTCGTGAGATGAGATGGAGAGGGAGGAGGAGGAGAGGCCGTGGCGGTGGCCAGGGGAGGGTGAGCCCCTGTGAGACGGGGAGCCCACGCAGAGGACAGCTCTTCCCCATCAGCCTCTGTGGGACACGGCCAGGAGTCACAGGAGGAGAGATGCGACCCACTACAGGGAGAGATAAAGAGACACGACTGGGTGGGGGACACATTCCTGCTGTAGTGAGACCTGCCCCCGCCCCTGCCCAGCCCTGCTCAGCCTCCTTCTGAAGCGGAGAAGGTCCCGGGTCACAGGGAGCAGCAGTGCATCTGTCCCGTGCACGTGAGCAGCAGGGTGAAGCGAATCTTCAGTAGCTGGGAGACAGCACCCTTTCTAAAGTGAGCAGCGCTGCCCTCTGTCCATCAGTGGCAGAAAGGGGGGCCAGCAGGCGACTGTGGCCAGTGGGGCCCTCTGAGCTCAGAGCCTGGGCCTCTGCCCCACAGCCCCTTTCGGAAGGCGCTTTCCCCCTCTGTAGCCCGAGCCTTCTATCTCTTACCTCTGGCTTTGTAGACGCTCCCCTCGGCTAGCACCAGGAACCCCGGCTTCTTCGTGCACTTGTGCCGGGCCCATGGGACTGAGGTGCAGCCCCCAGCATGCGGGTGCCAGCCCCAGAGCCTGCCGTCGCCCCCACGCAGGCATCGCAGCCAGCAGGTTCCCTCTGCCTCCCGCCCCTTGCCCTCTGGTCGCTGACCTTGCCCTCAGCCACCCCTCAGCCTTCCAATCGAGTCACAGGCTCCTCCGTGAGCACAGCACCTAATGGTCACGAGGCCTCCCTGTGGGAGCACCTCCCCAGAATGTTCTGGAACAGAGCACAGATGGGTTGAGCCCTAGAACAAGTGTGTCCTGGATGTTGGGCGATGGCGAGAAGGAGGCAACACGAAGCCTGCCCCACCTGAGCACACTCACAGCCGGGCACGTGAGCGGCTCCACCCAGGCACTGTGCCGGGCACCAGGGCAGATGGTGCAGGCCAGACCAGTGATCACACATGTCCCCACTGAACCTCGTAGGAAAATAATGTCAAAGTGTTGTGTGCGGCCCCGCCTCGCTCTAACAGCAGCCTCAGGTACCGCGCCCCTCCTCGCGACCCGCGGCTGCCGCCTCCCGCTCTGGTCCTGCCTCGGCGTGTCTGCCGCCCCCTCGGCCGCCTCGCAGCGCAGGCCAGTGCTGGTTGAAACGTATTAAGACTTGACTCTGCGGTGCCACAGACTTACGCTGTGATCTGGAGGGAACTTGCACGGCCTCGGGGAGGAGCAGCTGTGACATCTCCCGGCTGACCTGGAGACCGTCCCCTCACAGCCTCTGGACCCAGCACTTCAAGGAGGAAGAGTGGCTTTGTTTTGTCCTTTCTCCTCACCCCTTGCAGACCTCGCTCCTCAGAGGTGGGGTGAGTGTGACCCTGAGGCATTGTCTACTGCGTTCGGCCCACGCTGCGGCACTGTGGGGGACACAGCTGCCCCAGGGACGTGGTGGCCCCCCAAGATGTGAGGGGAGACATCCTGCTGACACGTGGCTTTCCTGTGCCAAAGAAACAGAAGTAGCCCCGGAGGTCAAAGTCACAAGAAGACCAGAGGAAGAGTGGAGCTCCCGCGCTCTGTGCATATGTTAGAACCCGGATATTTGGGCTCGTCCACAGAACACAGGCTGGGCTCAGAACCAGCGCCACAGCTTAGACCCAAGGCCCAGTGCAAAGTGGGTCATGGCCTGCCTTGGTCTCTCCCTTTGCACTTTGCCCAGAAGGTTTCCTACCGGTGCGCCCACCGGGCTCTGACCTGGAGCCGGGCTCCGCCTGCCACCTCGCTCCTAGAGAGGGAAAGGGGGTTGCAGGGCGGGGGACGGTGGGGCTGCAGGGAGGTGGGGCTCTGACCTGTGCAGCGGGCGCCCCAGCTCTTGCAGGGGACAGCGTGGCTTAGGTTCACCTGTGGGGTGAAGCCCAGTGTGGCTGCTGGGGACTGTCACTTCCAGTGTCCGCGCGGACACCTGGAGAAGGATATCAAAAACCCGACCACTAGGAAGTGCTAGAAACTCAGACCGCATTCACGTCTCCCCCGGAACCACGCGAGCGTGTCAGGACTTGGGTAATCTGCAGACCCGGGTCCACGCTGTGCCCGCTGGATCGTCCCATGCGGTTTACACCCGCACCTTCTCTGTTCTCTCACCAAGTGACACTTGCCGTCCCCACATCCAAACCATGCCCTTTCGGTAGCTCATGACACCGGTGTTTTATGTGTCCCCGTTACATGGTGTCACATCCCACTAGGTGATGTTCTAAAATTCTATTTTAAGGTGAAGAAAGTTTCGAGGTCGAAGAGTTCAGAGCAGCGCTAGAATCAGAGCTGTTTCCTGTGAAGAAAAAGATGTGTATATATTGCACCTTGTATTGTCAGAAGGTGGTCCTGAAATAAATTATCTTTTTTAAAAAGTCTGATTAATTTTGTCTTAACATATTCGTGAGGACTTTTTACAGAATTTGCAGTTACGTCAGAGGGCTAGGACGCAGCTCAGTGGTAGAACACTTGCCTAGCATGTTCCAGGCCCTGGGTTGCAACCCCAGCACCGAAAAAGAAATAGGGAGGAAGGGAGGAGCGAGGGAAAGAGGAAGGAAGGAAGGAAAGAGGGGGAGGGAGGGAGGGAGGGAGGGAGGGAGGAAGGAAGGAAGGAAGGAAGGAAGGAAGGAAGGAAGGAAGGAAGGAAGGGTGGCAGGCAGGCGAGGCTTGGTCATGTATGCCAGCAATCCCAGTACTTGGGAGGCTGAGACAGGAGGATCGCAGGATTAAGACCAGCCTCAGCAACTTAGTGAGACTCTCAGCAACCTAGTGAGTTTCCTGATCTGTACAATGAGAAGAACACGGCGTCTGGCCCAGGCCTGCAGGAATCGAAGGCCACAGATGCAAAGCATCTCACAGATGGCAGCGGCGCTTGTCCCCATCCACCCGACCCCCTCATGTATTCCTCGAGGGAATAAACCCAGGGACGCACCCATAGCAAGTTCGTTCTTTCTTTCTCTTTCCTTCTTTCTTTCTTTCTTCCTTTCTTCCTTCCTTCCTTCCTTCCTTTCTTTCTTTCTTTCTTTCTTTCTTTCTTTCTTTCTCTTTCTTTCGTGGTACTGTGGATGGGACCCTTCTACCTCTGGGCTACACCCCCAGCCCTATTTTATTTTTTATTTGGAAATAGGGTCTCACTAAGTTCCTGAGACTGGCTGTGAACCTGCGATCCTCCTGTCTCAGCCTCCCAAGTACTGGGGGATTACAGGCATGTGCTACCATGCCCGGCCGTAGCCAGTTTCTTGTTAAAGAAAGAAAAAGGGCCAAGTTTTTTGTAAGTTTTATAGGAATCAATTTAAAATGCATGATTTAAAATTCACAAAACTAAAAAAAAAGGTAAGAGAAGTATACACAAGCGTCCACGTGGTGTTCGCCGTACATTGTCACCTTCCCTCTTCTGACTCGCTGAGCTTAACCTGCCCGCATCCTCAGGGTCCCTGCACGGTGTCTCCCCTGGGATCTGGCAGGGCACAACCACTCCCTCTCCAGGGCCACACAGGCACCGGCCCTCGAGGACACTTCAGGCTGCCCAAGTCACTCCAACTTTGTTCCTGCCATAGACAGAGACCCGCACAGAGGGCTCTGGGAGTGGTAGAGAAGGCGGTCCTCGGGGATCAGAACAGGGAAAGCAAGAGAACTGAGGGCAAGCACCCCAGAGACAGAGGCACCCTGGGGGCCCGTCTAACCCCTCCCTACCCCCAGGCCAGAAAAGAGAGAATCTTCCTGCAGGGCAAGGGCGCACGCCTGCAATCCAAGTACTTGGAAGGCTGAGTCAGGAGGATCACAGGTCAGCCTCAGCAATTTAGAGAGGCCCTCTGCAACTTAGTGAGACCCTGTTTCAAAATATAAAATTAAATAGGGCTGGGGGTGTAGCTCAGATGTTGAATGTTCCTGGGTTTCATCTTCAGTACCACACACACACAAAATAACCTTCCTAAGTGACTATTCAAGGAGACAGTGACAAGGAAGCTCTCAGTGATCGTCCAAGCTGCAGCTGGGGACAGTCGGCTTTTTGGGCATGCTGGGGCCACAGGGGAAGGGAGAGGCTCCATGCTCAGTCATCTGACACTTGGTGAGTAGCTGCTACATCCCAGGCGCTGCCAGCTCCAGGACCACAGATGACATGCAAAGTTGTTTTCCTCTAGAAACTACCAGTACAGTGGGGACAGAGCAGAGGTTAAAACGATGTACACAGGCCGGGCATGCACTCGCTCCGGAAGAAGCGCCCAGGGCCCCGCAGGCAGCTGCCCACACGCCTCTGTCCCTGCCCTCCACTCCGTCCCCTGGTCCGTGGACTTCTGTGATGTGCCATGGTCTCAAGGTCACCCTTCCATGTCATGTCCATGTGTCATGGGCTCAGATGTGCCCCCCCAAATTCACACATCGACGTCCTCAGCCCAGCCAGCGCAGAAGCTAGAAATGGGGTGTTTACAGATGTGGTCAGCTGGGAAGAGGCCGCACTGCAGCAGGGCGGGCCCGAGCCCATATCATGGGTGTCCTTACAGAAAGGGGAGATTGGGACAGGGACTCGCATGTGCACGGGGAGAGGCCTGTGAAGACGGAGGCAGACGGTGGGCGATGCAGTTACAAACCAAGGAGCTTTGGGGACGAAGGTGGCTCATTCTAGAAATGGAGCGGGCCCCAGCCTCACAGCCCCACCCACACCTGGCCTCAGAGACACCAGGGCATGTCCCTGCTGCTTGCGGCCTGAGATAGAACCCGCACCTTGCCCCGCTTTCCACTTTAGCGCAGTTGCAAATACACCTGTGTCCTGATCCAGGAGGAGGAGAAGCAGCAGCAGGGGTCAAGCTGAGAGTCGCACAGCATTTACTGAGCACCTGCTGTATACCAGGCCCTGGCCAGCACAGTGACCCAGAGCAACCCCCCTGCACATGGGGAAACTGAGGCCTGGAGGACCCACAATGGCCCGAGGTGACAAGCAGAGCCCACCGGGGTCCATCCAGTGCTATCTCTAGTCCTTCCGCCTGTCGAGGGTTCTCTTCTAGTTATGGAGCCCCGGCTTCTGACCCCGAAGCTCCTCCAGGGGGGCCTCCTCCGTGGAGTCATCCTCTCTTGCCTCGTCTTCCTCCCTCTGGCTCTGCATGGTGCTCTGAGTGTTCTAAATAATAATGATGATAATAATTACAGCAGCAGCATTGATGTGAGACCCCCCCAGGCCACACAGCTGGGGGCAGTGACTGTGGGCCAAGGCAGCCTGACTTGGGGGCTGCGCTTCCTCTACTGCCTTTAGGGAGAAGTATCCACAAAGCCCTGCGACTCCCCCATGGTGGGCTGGCTCCCTCCCCCATGCCTGCCCTGCGGCCTGAGCTCTGCGGAGTCGGCTCCTCCCGCTTGGTTGAGCACGCTTGGTCGAACACGCGAAGGCTTCCCTGCAGAAATACACCTGTGTTTGACGACGGGCCGTGTGGGGCCGCAAGATGGCTGTACCATCTGCACCGTATCACCTGGCTGAACTCTGGAACCCTGAGCCCTGGGGTCTGAACCCTGAGCCCTGGGGTCTGCCCAGGGTGGAAACTCCTCAGGATGCCTCCAGGGGGCGCTTGGGGCCCCTGCCCAGCCATACTGGATCACTCCAAGGCAAAGTTGGGGTCAGACTGGGGAGCCCCCACACTGCGCAGCACCGCTGCCCACCTCTGACCTCACCATGGCCGCCATCCCGCCTCCCCAGTCTCTGCTCCCGCGCACACCCATGGCTCACCTGGCTGGCCAGAGACCACGGGACAGGAGAGGGGTTGGTATCTGCGAGCGGCCGGGCCTCGTAAGGCCCGTAAACTCCTTGCATCTTGGCTCTAAAATCCTGTCGAGGAGAGACCAGGGCTGGTGGGGTTCGGTTGGAAGACACAGGGGTGGGAGTGGGAAGGAGAGACGGGGGACACAAGGCCCCTGGATAGCCAACACCAGGGGTACCCACTGTCCCAGCCGGGCGCTTCCTGTCTAGGGTTCCATGTAATCCACAGCAGCCCCATAAGCAGGCACTATCATCCCATCTGACAGGTGGGAAACTGAGGCCCAGAGAGGCTAGGTAACAGGTCCACAGTCACACAGGAAAATCACTGGGTTGGAACTGGCCATCGCCTTTAGAATATCCAGAGTTGAGTGAACGCATGGGAGTTGATGGATTTCCGTCTAACCCGCTGTGCTGGTTTTAAAGCTTATCCACAAACCCTTCGATGCTTCTCGCATGAAGGCCGGAATGGGGTCCCCTGCCCTTGAATGACAGCGACCTCAGAGGCTCACGTCTAACAGACAGCTGTGGCAGAATCCATGTGAGTTACATCTGAGGCTGGGTCCTGAGGCTATGGCGTGTCTGCCTGAGACACTGGCTCCTGTTAGCAGTCGCCATGCTGTGGGGAAGCCCACGCCACGTGGGGAGGCCATGGGAGGTGTTGGCTCCAGCCCCAGAGAGGCCCCAAGAGGCAGGCTCCATGGAGGTGTGGCTCACAAGGCTACCTGGGCCCCACACCCAGAAGGTCCCGTGCCTGGTGACACTCTGCCACTGCCCCAGGACTCCATCTTGTCGTGTGCACTGAGCCCTGCAGATCAGGTGTGCTGCAGCCAGATGATGGCCATCGTCTGCCAGATACAGGTGAGGAAGCCTTCACGGCGGATGGCCCCGGCCTCCCCTGACTCTAGCCGCAGGGAGGGCCGGATTCGGGTGATGGGCGGCTGTGTCTTACCACCCTGGGCATGGGGCGTGCCTTACGAGACACTCGCTCTGAGCTGAATCAGGTCAGATGGGGACCATAAGTGCTTGAGACTTGGGAACTCTGCCAAGCATCGGGCAGGGGCTGCTCTGTGCTGCTGTCCGTCTTGGGTTTTAAACTTCCCATAATGATGAGCAAGTCGACGTTCCAGACAGCCCCAGGGAAGAACTCTCCTTTGTGGTTGGTCAGCACCCGGTGGCGGGTGCTTAACTCACTAACCCATCAGGTCCCATCGCCCTCTATATAGGACATCTATAAAAACTTAAATCGAGCCATTTTATAGGTGTCCTGTACAATTTTATAGGATTTCATAGGTGCCCTATGTATATACCTAGGAGGTGAGTTTATTTATTTATTTTTTGCGGTACTGGGGATGGAACCCAGGAGCATTCTACCTCCGAGCTACACCCCCAGTCCTATTTTTTTATTTTTTATTTTGAAACAGGGTCTCACTAAGTTGCGGAGGGCCTCACTAAGTAGCTAAGACTGGCCGCGAACCCGGATCCTCCGGTCTCAGCCTCCCAAGTACTGGGATGACAAGCGTGCGCCACCACGCCCAGCTTGGAGGTAGAGTTTAAATAGTTCATCGGAACGAGTCTTCAAGGTGGCAAAGTGTTAGCAAAAACCACTTCTGTTGAGATAGAATCAACATTGGATTCCACCCCACAACCCCAAATAGGAAATAGGGCATCTGAGACCCACCTGCAGGTCTCGCTCCAGGTCATAGTTTTCCAGGGTCTGGAAGGCGCTAGAATACACCTCCACCGCCTTGGCGTGGAACACCATCTCAATGGTCACAAAATCCGAAAAGATTCTCTGTGGGGACAGCAGAAATAAGGACAGGTGGAAAGGAGCCCAGAGGAGGGGAGACTCACTTTAATCCGAGGAGCTCTGTGAACACCCTCACCCCCAACTCCTTGGGCCTGTCTCCCTCCATGCCTGGATTCTTAAAAAGCCCTTGAATCTTAGCGTGCCGAGTCCACATGATTAATGCCCGCATGCACGCTAGTTCACACATTTTGTTTAGACTAAATGAAGCCAAGGGAAAAATATTGTTAAAGGCTCACGAAATGGGTCTAACAAAGAGATCCATATTCCAAACATTATCTATTGACTGGATGTCAACCCAGAGATCCTAAAAGGACCAGACCTCCATGACCCGCCCCACTCTCCATGATTAAGAGAATCGAGCTGATCAGGCTGACATCACCCCCACACATTTCTTCTGTTCACTGTTCACAAAGTTTCCTTTCAAAAGAAGAAGTCAAGCCAGGCGTGGTGGTGCATGCCTGTAATCCCAGCACTTGGGAGGCTGAGACAGGAGGATCGCAGGTTCACGGCCAGCGTCAGCTACTTAGTGAGGCCCTCAGCCACTCAGTGAGACCCTGTTTCCAAATGAAGAATAAAAAATAGAGCTGGGGGTGGAACTCAGAGGTAGAATGCCCCTGAGTTCAATCTGCAGTACCACAAAAATATAAAAAATGAAATAAAAAGAAAAGCCTGCCACCCCAAAAGCACATCTCTCCTCTCTCTCTCTCTCTCTCTCTCTCTCTCTCTCTCTCTCTCTTGCCTGTACTTATCTTTTTGCTTGCTTTCCTGATAAACCTCTAGCTTTCCTAAACATGTCTTCGTGCCTCTTTTGACGCGTCCTGAAATTCCCTTTGGTAGCCTAAGTCAAGAACCTGCCAGGGCGGAGTCCAGGTCCCCTTCTCCCCACCAGGTGACAGGAAGAGAAGCAACACAGTGTGCAGGGTGTGGGGGAACCTTGAGCCTGGGCCAACGGGGCCGGGCTGGGGCGTTGTCCCTGTGAGGCCAGGTCCCAGGTGGGGAATTTTACTGTGTTCGTTTTATTTGTGTTTGAACTAGATCATGCATTTGCATGGTTCCAAGTCAAAACTGCGGGAAGGTATTCATGGAGGATACCTGCCTCCCACCGGTCCCCTTCTTTCCCATCCCCCTCCACCTCCTTGAGATGGAAACTTTCAGAAGTTTCTCGTGTGCCCCTCCATTGTTTCCCTGGATAAACACGTGTTCTTCTCCTTCCCCTGAGCCACTCTGCTCTGACCCTGTTTCCAGTTAACAGTCAGTCCTGGGGCTCTGTCTATAGGAAGTTTCCTCTGTATAGAATTTCTCTGCGTCGATGACCACGGTTTATGTTGACACCCCCGGCCACTTGGACGCTTGGACACTTGGACTGTTTTCGGTCTTCTGCTGTCTCAAACAGGCAGCCACCAAGACCCTGTACAGGTGTCCTTTCGTTCCTGGGCTGGGTTGGAACGAATTCCAGGAGCAGCCTGGCCAGAGGCGGTCCGGCGCCTGTCAGACCTGCCCACTGCCTGCAGGAGGCGCTGCCGGAGCGTGGCGGCTGGCTCCTCAGCCAGGGCGGTCTGAGGCCCTCTCTTCTCTCACCTGGCTCACCCCTGCCCTGCCCCCCTCACTGTGGCAGGTGTTTGCAGGCAGTTCACTGAAACATGGCTGGCCATCTAGTGTTGGCTTCTTCCTAAAGGATGGTGGGGCTGGAGGAGGAGTTTCCACCGCACACGAGGCCCAGCGCCGGGCCCCAGGCTTCCACAGTGTCTGGGGCCCAGTGGAGGCTCCTGCCTCCCTTTAGCCTCCGCTGGATGCAGGCTTAGCACTAGAGGAGGAGCCTGCAGCTTGGAAATCACTAGTCTACTAACAGGGGAAGAAACGCGGGGATGGGGAGAGGCGGAGGGGCCAGGGTGGGCTGGAACCGCCTCCCCTCTACCAAGCAGGAGGCTGGCCTCCAGCCTCGCTCTGCATGCAATGGTAAGCAGCCCTGGGGAACTGGCTCAGCCTCTCCACCTCAGTTTCCTCCTCTGCGAAATGGGAATGAGAGAAGCCCCAATTCACAGCACGCTTGAGAGCCAGGAAGAGCAGGGGTCTTAGACTGCGCCCCTACCTCTGTCTCAGCCTCCACCAGGCCCACTCGGACCCCCAACTCAGCGATGCCAGGTGAGCCCACGGCTGTGCGGCCAGCGAGGCCCCAGGTGATTCCTGCCCCGCGGCTGGAGGAAGGTAAGAGCCCCGTGTTCCTGACCGTCTTTCATTGAAACCAGAAAACTACTTCGAAAATATGATCATTTTGATGGAAATGTGACCTAGAACCAATGTTATGGGAACGTTAATTTGCTAAGTTCTCGGTTTTTCTTTCTTTTAAAGTTTGGAGGGCTTTCTAGGAATGGTTTGGACATGTCTTGCAAATTTAAGCTGGCTATTTTTTTTTTTTTTTTGCGGAACTGGAGATTGAACCCAGGGGCGTTCTACCTCCGAGCTACACCCCCGGCCCTATTTTTTATACTTTATTTTGAAACCGGGTCTCACGAAGTCGCAGAGGGCCTCACTAAGTAGCTGAGGCTGGCCGCGAACCCGGATCCTCCGGTCTCCGCCTCCCAAGTACTGGGATTACAAGCCTGCGCCACCACACCCGGCTCTAAGCTGGTTTTAAACTGTATGCTTCTGTTGGCCCTGGCCACACGCCTGGCGGCCCAGACCCCCTCGCTGGCTCCCCATGGAGTCCTGCATACATCAGGTGCTTAATAACAGCTTGCCAATGGTTGTAGGTCCTGTCTGCTGTGTAGATAGCTTGAGTACTAGTTATCACAATTTCTTTCTCTTGTATCTTCATTCATTCGTTCCTGTGTTCGTTTGTTCATTCTACAAATATGTACTGAGTAAGAACGAGCCCAGCCCTGGACCTGGTGGTCAGGACCCGGCAGAGGCAAGCCTGCACGCAGAGGCCGGTGTTAAATAGTGAGCGCCCCGTTCCCCCATGTAAAGGCTCTCTGGATCTGTCCTCCGCTGGATCTGTCCTCCGCCGCCAGGTGTCAGCTCTGAGCCCCAGGGTCTTGCTTGACCAGGTGTGGTGCCCCAGCATCAGGCAGCACCTGGCACATAGGTGCGTACCCAACATTTGTTAAATTAATGAGCAAATTAAGTCACCAGTGAATCAGTCCCCCTGGGACAGCTGCCCCGGAGGGAGCAGAGCTGGGGACATTAGCAAGGGGCCTGACAGGGCTGGGTCCAGTTGACCTTCCTCAAGGAAGGGGGTCAAGGCCTCTGAGGGACGAGGAGGTTAACTAGATGCAGTGGGACAGAGGCCTCCAGCAGGGGCACAGCCTGCACAAAGGCCCTGGGGTAAGAAAGGATTGGGGCATTTGCACCCGGAGCCGCTCCAAGATGGGGCCTCAGGGCTGGGCCTTCAGAGCCTCTGAGGGGTTTGTTCTCTATGCTCAGAACCAGGGAAGCCCCCAAAGGGCAGTAAGCCCAGGAGAGACGAATCGGAGCTGCCCTAGAGTTCCCTGGGGCTGCGATTTGGAAAAAAAACAGGACAGGGCGGGGAGTGGGGCGAGGGTCTCTGTGACCTCCGCTCCATGCAGCCTCTTCCTCTTGCAAGCACAGGGCTCTGGGCCCAGGATCCCATTGCGTCGGGCGGGGTCTGAGTGGAAGGAGGAAGATGTCGCACCTGCCCCACTGTGCCTCGGCCTGGCTCGCTCCATAAAGAGCCTTTGGCATTTGGAGCTTTAAGGAGGAAGTTGGGGCTGTTCTGTAGCAAGGGTGGGCACGCATGGGGGGAGGGAACAAGCTCTGTGGTCAAGGCCCCTGAGCAGCCCACGCGGGCCAGCTGTGCCAGGCCAGCTGCCCCGAGCAGCCTGTCACTCCTGAAGCCAGGAGGAGCCGTCCTGAGATGTGCCCGCAACTCCCGGGGGTCATGGGGGCAGTAGCTCACACGCATGCGCACACTCTCAGATACACACACACACACACACACACACACACACACACACACGGCCCCGGCGCCCCACCTGTAGGTCCTTCAGCTTTTGTTTCTGGAAGGCGTCCACCGTCTCCTCCAGCTGGTGGGTGGTGCGGCTGGAGTCCACCGAGGCCCTCTGCACGTTCGTCTCTGCCTGTCCCCAGGGACGCAAGAGATAGCAAGTGTCACGGGGTAGTTCTGGCGCTGAGACACCATGTTGGGTTGTCCTCAGCCCCCACGCCCTTCTCTTGAGCCCGCTCTCCTGCCTCGTGGGCTGTCTCTTGGGCTGTCTCTTGCCAATGTGGTCATAGAAAGAATGGCTGAGTAGGACCGTGGCTAGAGGGGTGGTCACTGGAGTTGGAGAGACCTGCATGCTTGGCTGTGTGACCTCAGGCCGGTCACTTACCCTCTCTGAACCTCAATTTCCTCGCCTGTAAACAGGAGTCAGTTTTGAGGCCTGCTTTGCAGGGCAGTTGTGAGAACTCAACGGCGCCGTCGTAACTGGCGATTAACTCCTGCCTGTGGAATTAGCTCACCCGTTGCTTCCATCGACAGCCCCAGAAGCCCCTCCGTGCCAAGCCCAGGGCACGGAGAGCCAGGATTTCAGAGTTGCCGCATTGGAACCGAGCTCTGAGTTTGCCGCCCCGGTTCCTTCTTTACAACGGGACCCCAATCTCAGCTTCAAGTTTGTAAAGCGCCTGGGCTGGGCTGGGCTGCAGGAGCTGGGGCTGGAACCCCGAAGTCCCGGGAAGCAAGCGGCCGACGGAGATGGCGGCTGGCACAGACAGGAGTGGCCTAGGAGTCAGAGGTGGCGGCGCCAGGCTGGGGCCCACGCTGCCCCCACTCAGGACCCTCCCCTCAGCCTCCCTGAGATGTCCAGCGGCAGCTGTGGCCTCTGCCCGCTAGATGCCATGTGGCCGGCGAAATAATGCCCCCAAAGACCCCCTCTGCGTCGCCTCACACAGGCAAGGGGAATTCAGGTTGTGGATGGAATTAGGGTTGGCATTAATTCCAGATCATCTGGGCTATCTTGTAAATCCAGTGTAATCCCAGGCCCCCCAAAAGTGGAAGTGGAGCCAGGCGTGGTGGCGCACGCTTGTAATCCCAGTACTTGGGAGGCTGAGACAGGAGGATCACAGGTTCGAGGCCAGCCTCAGCAAGTAGTGAGACTCTCATCAACCTAGCGAGACCCTGTTTCAAAATAAAAATAAAGAGCCGGGCGTGGTGGCACATGCTTGTAATCCCAGTACTTGGGAGGCTGAGACAGGAGGATCGCAGGTTCGCGGTCAGCCTCAGCTACTTAGTGAGGTCCTCCGCACCTTAGTGAGACCCTGTTTCAAAGTAAAGAATAAAAAATAGGGCTGGGGGTGTAGCTTGGAGGTAGAATGCCCCTGGGTTCAATCCCCAGTTCCACAAAAATAAGTAAATAAATAAATGAATAAATAAATGAATAAATAAATAAATAAAAAAAATAAAAATAAAAGCCAGGTGTGGTGGCGCATTCCTGTAATTCCAGTACTTGGGAGGCTGAGACAGGAGGATCACAGGTTCGAGGTTCTAGGTTGCAGTCTACTATCAGCAATCTAGCGAGACCCTGTTTCCAAATAAGAAATAAAATCGAGTTGGGGGTATAGCTCGAAGGTAGAATGCCTCTGGGTTCAATCCCCAGTACTACACACAATAAAAAAAAAGTGGAAAAGGGAGTGGGGCAGGCGAGGAGGCGAGGAGAGCCAGAGAAGGTTGTGACTAAGGAAGGAAGGGACCACAAGCCAAGGGACACAGGTGACCTCAGGGAGCTAGGAAAGGCAGGAAACAACTTCTCCCCTATGACTCCCAGAGGGAACCCAGCCTGCCCACCCGATAGTACCGAGGGAGCCCATGGGGCCTCTGTCCTCCTGAACTGTAAGGAACACGCCTGTGTCATGCGAGCTGCTACGTGTGAGGCCGCGTGTCACCGCAGCAATAGGAAACTAACATCAGTAGTGCCCTTCAGTCGTGACAACCCAGACTCCTGAGCCGTGACCGCCTCCCCCGCCCGGCCCTCCTATGCTGACCCCAGGGCCCAGGCGGCGCTCACCTGCCCGAGATCCTGCCGCCCCAGACACACGCGCGACACTCACCTGGGACTGAGGAAGTGTGGTTAAGGAACCAGGTTAATCCCAAGTGGCCCGTCGGGTGGCCCGTCCCTCACAGCCCCGGCTCCGCAGCCCTGGGCCCCGCTTCCAGGGAAGGATACAAGCATTTGCCGGTCGGAGGGGGACTTTTGCCTCAGCTTCTCCAATTTTTCCAGTTGTTTGATCTCATTTTTTCGGACATGTTTGAATTTCTTGATCTCAGCCTAAGGAAAAGATGGGAGGCTGTGTCTGGAGACCTCGTGAGGCCAGACCCGCCCCTGCCCACCCGAGGGTCCCCTGCTCACCCGAGTCTGCTTTATCTGAGCACCGTAGAGCTTCAGGGGCGTGACCACCTTGGTCTCCAGCCGCTCGACCTGCGGAGCATGTGCGGCAGCACACAGAGATCAGATCCAGCGCCACCTGTCCCCACCCCAGAGCTGCCCGACCAGGGCCCGAGGGCAGGGGAGACCCAGTGTCGTCTCTGTTCTCTGAGCGATCGGCCACGGCCTGGTGCGGGCTGGACTCCGCCTCCCCAGGGCTCGGAGGTGCTTGTTCTCGCCGCCCCTGTTCCTCAGCAGTCAGAGGGGCAATGGCTGTCCCCACTGGTCAGTAGTGGACTCCATGAAGGTGTCCCTTAGAAAGGCAGTGCCCAGCCGGGCATGGTGGTGCATGCTTGTAATCCCAGTACTTTGGGAGGCGGAGACCGGAGGATCCCGGTTCGAGGCCAGCCTCATCTCTCTCTCTCTCTCTCCTTAGTGAGGCCCTCCGCAACTTTGTGAGACCCGGTTTCAAAATAAAGTATAAAAAATAGGGCCGGGGGTGTAGCGCGGAGGTAGAACGCCCCTGTGTTCAATCCCCGGTACCACAAAAAAAATAAAAAGAAAGGCGGTGCCCAGCAGCGAGGGTCGTCCTCCGGGAGGGTGGTGGGGGAAGGAGCGCCGGTCCTGTCTCCTACCATCACGCAGGGTGGCAACAGCCTCCCTCTGGGGATGGGACTGTGTTGAGAGTC
Organism: Glis glis; assembly: GCA_004027185.1. Taxonomy (NCBI): domain Eukaryota; kingdom Metazoa; phylum Chordata; class Mammalia; order Rodentia; family Gliridae; genus Glis; species Glis glis. Next base: position 50,451 of record PVJS01002740.1, read on the forward strand.
ACAGCAGAGCAGAGACAGGACTTCCATCCAGCTCTCTCCCACCCACGCCCAGCGTGATTGATTTCAGATCTCCAGCTGTCCCAGGGTCTCTCTGGCCACGTGGAAGACTGAGTGAAGGCCGGAGCGCGGGGGCAGGCAGGGTATGGACAGGGGTGCAGGACATGCGGGGTCACCCCACACTCTTTCACTGTAGCGGCTCAGGAGGGAAAGGACAAGGGGGCCGGCCTCATGTCCCGAGCCGTGCCCAGTGCTGGACTAGATGGCTGAGCGTGGGAAGCAGCCCTGTTAAGAAACGGGGCCTCCAGCATCCCTACCGCCAGTCTCTGGTTCAGGAGGGCCTGGGTGGACGGGGATATGCGTGTGTGTCATGACAGAGGAAGTGTCTATCCTGCCATCGCTGCCCCAGCCCTGAGCCAGGGGGCCCCCCCCGAACACTGACCAGGCTTGCCAGATGGCCGGAGCCTGGACCCCGACCCAGCCAACGCCTCTGCCCACACATCTGGCCCTTGAGAGCAAACACAAATCTAAAAGAGGCTTCCCCTTTCCCAGCACCGTCAGCAAGAGCCCCCTCCTTGCAATTTTCTTTCAGAAAACTCGTAGTTGAGAATCCTTTCTCTGTCCCTTGGAAATGTTTGTGAAATTTTAAAAACTAAAGGAGAAACCAGGCCAGGTGTGGTGGCACACGCCTGTAATACCAGTACTTGGGAGACTGAGATAGGAGGATCACAGGTTCAAGGACAGCCTCAGCAAGTAGTGAGACTCATCAACCTAGCAAGACCCTGTTTCAAAAAAAAAAAAAACCAAACTAAAAATAGGGCTAGGGGTGTAGTTCGGAGGTAGAATGCCCCTGGGGTTCAACTCACAGTACCACAAAATAAATAAATAAATAAACAAATAAATAAATAAATGAGAAACTAGACATGATGGTGCACGCCTGTCATCCCAGTACTTGAGGAGCTAAGACAGGAGGATCGCAGGTTCGAGACCAGCCTCAGCAACATAGCAAGATTCTCAGCAACCTAGTGAGACCCTGTTTGCAAACAAAAAAAATAAAAAAATAAAAAGGGTTGGGGGTAGCCAGGCGTAATGATGCATGCCTGTAAACCCCAGTACTTGGGAAGCTGAGACAGGAGGATCCTAGGGCTGGAGGTGTAGCTCAGAGGTAGAGCACTGCTGGGTTTGATCCCTAGTACCACAAAAAAAGGGGGTCCCTGGCGGTGTAGCTCGGAGGTAGAATGCCCCTGGGTCCAATTCCCAGTACCACCAAAAATAAAAATAAATAAAAATATAAGAGCCACTTGCCAGTTTTATAAATAGTGTCTTCCTGAAGGGTCTGGGAGCCGTCCCACACAGGGCCACTGGGAGGGAGGACACGTCCTGCTATGGTGGGCCCCCAGGGAGAGTTTGGCGCCTGGCTCCAGGCTCCGCCCACCCGCTCCTGCAGTCAGGAGACATGCCATTTTTTTTTCTGGTAAAAGACAATTAGGCTGTTTTCCACTTCCAGAAATGGACCATTCCAGACCCCTTCTCTGGAATGTACCCCTTTATCAAGGCCTTCTCTTAACTGTACCCCCACTTCCCTAAATAAACCTCTTATATTCCCCAATTTGTGCTTTCCATTCTTAATCTTTCTCTTGGGAAGCAAGGAATGAGGATGAGAGATCATTGCCCTATAATATTTATTTCTAGGAGAGATTATCACTTTTTTGACTCGAAATTTTATCATTATTATTATTATTATTATTATATTTTTGCGGCACTAGGGATGGAACCCAGGGGCAATCTACCTCCGAGCTACACCCCCAGCCCTATTTTATTCTTTATTTTGAAACAGGGTCTCACTAAGTTGAGGAGGGCCTCACTAAGTAGCTGAGGCGGGCCGCGAACCTGCGATCCTCCTGTCTCAGCCTCCCAAGTACTGGGATGACAAGCACGCGCTACCACGCCCGGCACTATCATGGCCTTTCTTAAGCCGTACGTACCCCTACTTCCCTAAATAGACCTCTTATATGCCCCTTAAAAAAAGAGACAACGGCCAAGCGACATTAGGATGGAGAACCAATGAAAAGCAAAGCAACTGGGGCCTGTCCTGGGGACATGGAGCCTGTGTATTGGGAGCACGACTGTGAGGGGCTGAGCTTGTCTGGCCGGGACACCAGGAGGTCCCCCATCCCTGCCATCTTCACCACGGCCTGTGGCGTGCCAACTGGTTTTTAAATTTTTATTGCCAGGCGTGGTGGCGCACGCTTGTAATCCCAGTACTTGGGAGGCGGAAACCGGAGGATCCAGGTTCGCGGCCAGCCTCAGCTATGTAGTGAGGCTCTCCGCAACTTCTCAAGACCCTGTTTCAGGGTAAAAGGATAAAAAAATAGGGCTGGGAGTACACCCCTGGGTTCAATCCCCACTACCGCAAAAAGATAAATAAATAAATAAATAAAATGTTATTTATTTTGGTACTGGGGATCGAACCCAGTGGCTTTCTACCTCTGAGCTAAACCCCCAAACCCTTTTCATTTTTATTTTGAAACAGGGTCTCGCTAAGTTGCTGAGGATCTCGCTAAGTTGCTGAGGCCAGCCCCCAACCTGTGATCCTCCTGTCTCAGCCTCCCAAGCACTGGGATTATAAGCGTGTGCCACCACGCCCGGCTGTGCCAGCTGGTCTAACGCTTGTGCAGGAGCCCACCTGTCTGTAGCCGTCACCCCTCCTGTCTACAGTTCCTGGAGCGGGTCCCTGGGTTGGTGGATTTCTATTCATTTTCTAGGTCCCGGCCACCTGCAGCTCAGCGAAGTCCCCGGGGTCTGCAAGCTGTGGGACCCCGGGCAGGGGGGACGCAGATGTCTGTCTTCCTCGGGCCTGACCTGGGCTGCGGGGCCGAGCCCACTCACCTCAGCCTGGCGGTAATCCTGCACCTTGGCCAGGTCCTCGGCGAAGGCCCGCACGGTGGCCCGCAGCTCGGGGCTCTCGGCGTTGGCGAAGTCAAAGAGTTGCTTGACCAGCTGGTCCGCCTTGTCCCGCAGCCGGGCCGTCTTGCGCGTGTAGGCGGCCAGCAGGGAACAGAACTGCCCGAAGTACTTCTCGGCGTTGGTCACTGTATCCTCCATCACCCGCACCTGGCTGTCCCTGGGGAGGCGGGAGCCTGAGGGACCATGCCAGGTGGTGATGCTCCGCCAGGGCAGGGCGGTGACAGGGGCCCCCATTTGCACCAGGAGCAGACAGGGTCGTGATCACGGGAGCTACCGTGGCCGGCCCATCCGGATGGCGCTTGTGACAGCATTGGGCCCACGAAGGCCGGAGGGAGGCTCGCCCGGTCACACACTGGTCAGTGGCGGGGTGGAGCGTGCAAACTCAGGCTTGCTCCATGCCTGCCTGCTCCTTCCTGAGGCCCGTAAGGGGCTTTCACCTCCTACAGCTGCTCTTTATTCCCCAGTCCCCGGCTGCAGGGGCCCTTCCTCCCGAAACTCCCTACCTGCCTCCCCAGTGCTGTCAAAACTCTCTCCTCCAAACCCTGAGCTTTTTTTTTTTTTTTCCAGTACTGGGCATGTAACCCAGGGGCATTCTACCTCCAAGCTACACCCCCAGTCTTATTTTTTTTTATTCTTTATTTTGAAACAGGGTCTCACTAAGTAGCTGTGGAGGGCCTCACTAAGTAGCTGAGGCTGGCTGCGAACCCGGATCCTCCAGTCTCAGCCTCTTAAGTACTGGGATTGCAAGTGTGTACCACCACGCCTGGCTAAATCCCTGAGCTTTTTTAAAAAAAAAATAATAATTGTTTGTGTGTGTGTGTGTGTGTGTGTGTGTGTGTGTGTGTTACTGGGAATTGAACCCAGGGGCATTCTACCTCTGGGCTACATCCCCAGCCCTATTTTATTTTTTATTTTGAAACAGGGTCTCACTAAGTTGCTGAAGGTCTTCTCACTAAGTTACTGAGGCTGTCCTCGAATCTGCGATTCTCCTGTCTCTGCCTCCCAAGTCCTGGGATTACAAGCGTGTGCCACCATACCCGGCTTAAGTCATTCTTTTGAGGGGGCCAGGTTTTAGGTTTGCAGAAACCGGCCTGTCTCCCAGGGTCCTGCGTGGCGAGGTCTGTTGGTTGGCACACGGCCGAGCGGTGTGGATAGGTTATCATGGGCCACCGCCTGGCCTTTGCCTGTGGGTTCACTCTGGCCCTGTGTGCTTTGTGAGTTTTGACAAGTGCACGGTGTTGTGTGTCCCTGTCACAGCACCTGCAGGGCCCTCGCCGCCCTTGAAGCCCCTGGGCTCTGTCTGTCCCCCTCGTCCCCTGCTCCAACCCTGGAGCTCCCCCTCTGTGCCTCCTGCATGTTACTGATTGTCATGCGGGGTTCTCTCGACATCCTGGGGTGCTAGCATGGACTCCTCAGCACCTGCTCCTCTCCTGCCCGGCCATTGTGGGGTTCAGCGAACAACACATGGTCTAGGTCTTCCTGAGTTAGTGGAGGCGGAGCCCCGCGGCATCCGCCCTCCCCCAGGTCCCCTCTACTCTCTCCTCCCCTGGCCCGGTTGTGGTCCTTCCTGCCCCACTCCCTTGACCACACTGCTTGGGAGCACCCCCTAACCACTTCCCCAAAGCCGGAAGCGGCCCGAGGAGCAGCCCTTTGTCCTCCTCACCAGACCTACTGTGTGCTCCACTTCCCAGTTTGCAAAATGTCCCCCACGAGTCACCCTGTAAGCAAGGTCTTGCAATCACCATTTTAAAATCAAGTAAACCGAGGCCCAAAGAGGCAAAGTGTCCTGCTAGAGGTCACACAGCGGGCTGGCAGCTCTTGTCCTCCAGGTGTGATCGGCATCACCCGGGCATAAGTTCAATGTGCCATTCCCTGGACCGCTTGGACGTGCGAACCAGATTCCAGGAGCGAGGCCAGAGCTCGTGCTGAAGGAGTCTGAGCGGCAGAGGGTCTGAGCAAGGAAGCCCAAGGGGCCAGCTGTGTGGGAGTGCGGTGGCAGGATGGGCAGGCACAGGCCTGGTGGGGTTGGAGGCAAGACGGGGGGTTTTCCAGGTGGAGGCCGGTGAGGGAGGCTCGACACTGACCTTGCGTATTTGGCTACCCCAAATTTGTAGCAGGAAAGTGGGGAAGCAGGCAGAGGCTTGAGATGGAAGCCCCCATGGTCGGAAGCCCCGTGTTCCCTTGACCTCAAGGGGTGGTACAGGAGAGCTTGCCCCCCTCCCCAGCAGGCACCGCCCTCCTCTTTCTTGTTGCCAGGCCCCCAAAACCCCCGCCTCCGCCTCCCTCCCCGCCACACCAGCGCAGGGCCACTCACCTGGAGAGGACGACGTTCATTGTGACCAGAGGCACCGCTATCTTGGTCTCTGTGAACAAGCACAGGGCCCCCAGGGGTCCCCCAAGCCCAGGAGAAGCCTGGCACAGCGGTGCAGCCTGGGCTCCAGGGACGCTGCCCCTGGTTGCCAAGCAACGAGGCTGCCCCACAGCAGGCCCTGGGAGGAGCCACAGCTGGTTGCCCCGGCAACCCTTCCCCAGCGACTGCCTTCCCAGCCTGGCAGGCAGAAAAGGGGGGGTCCCAGAGAGGCCCCGCCCCTTTTGAAGATGGAGGCCTGGATGCTTCTAGGCAGCTGGGTTCTCAGGGAAGCAGGGTGGAGAGGGATCCGGGCCACTTAACTGCTGCCTCCTACCTGCCGCCTTGCCCAGGAGTCTGGCTCCGGAGGGCAGGTCTTAGGAGAGCTGGGGGAAGCCTGGGGTCCTGAGGTCTCGCGTGGGAATGGAAGATTCGGGAAGCAGCAGCTCAGAGGACGAGTGAAGGGGCACCTTCAACATGAGTGTCAGGTCTCCTGGGTCCCCTTCCAGCCAACAGTGTCAATTCCTTGTCACAGTCAGCAGAGTTAACACAAGAAGAAACGTCAAGCAGAGACAAGTCGCACTCACCTGCGTGCATTTCATTAATTGTGAGATGATGCATTTCAACGCGCACACAAATTGCTTGAAGGAAATACAAATATCAACGATAAAAAGGGCCGGGCGGAGGGCGGGGCGCGGGTGAAACGCAGCAGGAGGTTGTTGACTGTTGGAGGCTCTTTGGGTTATTCTGTGTGTGTTTGAAGGTTTTCATCGTGGAGAAGATTGTGGGGTTTTTTGTTTTGTTTTGTTTTGTTTTTGTGGTCCTGGGGACTGAACCCAAGGGCATTCCACCCCTGAGCTACATCCACAGCCCTTTTTAATTTTTTTTTTACTTTGGAACAGGGTCTCACTAAGTTGCTGAGGCTAGCCTCGAACCTACGATCCTCCTGTCTCAGCCTCCCAAGTACTAGGGTTACAGGCGTGCACCACTATGCCTGCCCATGATGTTTGGTTTTGTTTGTTTTTAAGTATATACAAAAGCAAGGACTTTAGGGTCAGCTGCACACAGGTTCAAGTCTCTGCTCTGTGACCGTGGACAAGCCACCTGACATCTCTGGTCTTTGGTCTTCTCCCCTGCAGAATGGGATCATGATAATTAGCTACTTAGGAGGAACAGTCCCTAGCGTGGGGTGGAAGGACAGGGCAGGGACCAGGCACTCGTAATTCTTCAGTGCTGGCCTGGGGTACAGCTGGCTTCCCTTTGTGGCCGACACCCAGGCGCCCGCCCCACCCCACACGTGGCCCAGTGGTCTCTCCATTGCGCTCTCAGACAACTCGGCATTTCCCCGGCTGCTGCCTTTGTCCTCTGGGGCCACCACCATGCCGGCCTCCCTGGGGGTGGCTCCGAGCTGACCCCGAGGCTCCGCAGCTCCAAGTGGCTTTCCCTATATAGTGCCAGGTATGGCGGGGTCCCACACTGGCCCCCCCAGTCCCATTCCCCCCAGCTCCCTTCCCCCTTGGGGGCTATGCTGGGTGGAACACTGTCCCCCCAAAACGCATGTCCACCCCAGACCTCCCAGTGTGGCCTTCTTTGGAAATAGGGTCTTTGCAGATACAATTATTCTGGAGGCGGGTGGGCCTGGCGCAGGGACCGCGAGGAAGCAGAGCCACCTGGGAGGCCATGGACTGCAGCGCTGAGCCCGAGGCGGCTATGGACTGAGCACCCCAGACCCGGGAGACAGTACATTCCTGGTGTAAGTCCCCCACTTTGGGGTATTTCTGTGACAGCAGACACAGGACACTTGTATGGATTCCAAGAGGGTAAATGGCTCGGGGACCCGCACGGGATCTTCTCAGGAACATTGTCCTGAAGTGTGTGGTCTTCCCAGGACAAGACCAGCTCCTGGCACGAGGAATGGATGAGTCCCTCCCGCATCAGCCTGGCAGAGTCCTCTGTGTCGCCTGAGCCAGGCCCTGAGGTCAATCTCTTTCTTTAAATGTCCTAGTAGTTCTCTTTCTCTGGGGGACAAGGACAGATGCAAGGGTCTGGTGTCTGCCCTGCAGGGCGAGGTCTGCGTTGCAGCCAAGGACTGGGGGGGTAACAGAGACCCTCGTCCTGGGGCCGGGCAGGGAGCAGGGGACAGGGCACTGGGGAGCCCTGCAGGGCACTAGCCCTCTCTCCCAGGCTTGGAACTTCCAGAAATGACAGCCGCCTCCCAACACGTCACACAGAGACACCTGGTGGTCGGAGAGAGAAGAGCAGGACAGAGGGTGCATGCCACCCTGTCGCCGCAGGGGGAGCACGTTCTCTTCCATAAACAGCTTCTTGCTGAACCTGTGAGAGAGGGTCACAGACATCATGGGGCCCAGTGCACACCTGGGAAGAGCAAGGGCGGGCTCCCCTGGGACCACAGGCGACCCCGTACCTGGGACGTGGGCACATGCCATTGGCGCCGGAGTGTAATTGTACAGCCTTTTATTGAAAGGGAACGGGAAGGTACTGACAGGTACTGTTGGGCGGCTCGTTCACTGTGCAAGTGGCATTGATTGAACACCTACTGTATACCAAGATGCATGCTGAGCACTTTGCCCACAAGGAACCTCGTCTAATCCCCATACCGCCCTTCGCGGGTGGGAGTTATCATCCTCGGCTGTGAAGGCAAGAGCCTGGGGGCTTTCACAACCCCCCCAATTTGCCTCCCTTCACAGCTGCGTCGGGGCCCCTGCAAGTCCTGTAGCCCAGGCTCAGCTGTCAGAAGCCCAGTGATTGGGTGAGGCCAGGTCCAAGAGACCCAAGTTCCACTTTGCCGGTTCTGCAGGTGGTTCCGTGACTCTGGGCCTTGACTGGGCTCATCTGTCAATGAGAAGAAAGATGGCTTCCGGAGAAGCCGGGCCCAGGAGTGCATGCCTGTAATCCCAGTACTCGGGAGGCTGAGACAGGAGGATTACAGGTCCGAGGCCAGCCTCAGCAACTTTGTAAGGTCCTCAGCAACTTAGTGAGACCCTGTTTCAAAATAAAATAGGCCTGGGGGTTTAGCTCAGAGGTGGAGTGCCCCTGGATTCAATCCCCAGTGCCAAAACAAAACAAAACTGAGATGTGCCGCAGGATTGAGCCACACACGGGCGAGGTGGTGTGCACGGTGCTCAGAATCACGGCAGGCACCTGTGGGCTGCCTCTACCCTGCAGGAGGGGACTCGTGTCTTATTCCAGCAGCACCGTGCCTGGCACAGGGCCTGACACACAGTAGGTGCGCGATAGACATTTTGGAACAAATGAACGAGTGTGTGGATGAATGAATGAATGACTGTGACTTGGGGCCAGGCCTAGGCAGAGCCTTGGGCCTCCTGGCATTGCCGGCAGCTCCTGGAAGGGGCACGGCCCGCGCCCTGGGGGCAGGGGTCCGTCCTCCCTGGGTGGTCCTGGGCTTGGATGGCGCAGAGCCCAGAAAGCCTGCAAGGGCCGCGAGGTGGCCGGGCTGCTCCCGCCCTGCCGGCGCCTGGCCTTCCCCACCTGGCCCCGTCCGTCTCGCCGGCTGTCCTGGCCACCGGGAAGCCCGGCTGCCCCGCTGGCCTTTCTCAGGCGAGGGCACTTGCCCCATCTGTACCCGGAGTCCGGCTCTCGGGTTACCTTCCATTCACAAAACAATCCCAATTGTGAGATGGGGGATGGGGGCAGCGGAGAGGAGGAAGGGGACAGCTCAGGAAACGGCCCCGCCCACCCTTCCCCCACACAGGCGGCCAGCTGGGGAGCCTCCCCATCTGCTGCGTGGGCTTCCGGGCCCCGCGCTGCCCGCTCTGTGCACGGCGGTGTGGCGAGGGGGGCACGGAGCCAGAGAGGCGAAGAGGTTCGGGGGCAGAGGCCCTAATTAACAGCCACTCTGCTGCTTCCTCTTGGCCAGGGCCGCTCGGTGCTGCTGGGCAGGTAACTCACTGTGCGAGGCTGCCTGGATCCATCCAAGGAGCCATGTGTCCCGGCCTGGGCGGCTGTCTGCCCCACAGGGCGTCTTTTCCACCCCCACACAAAGGCGCTGGGCCGGCTAGTGGTCCTGGTGCTTTTCTTTACCTTTTTTCTTTCTTTCTTTTTTTTATTGTTGGACTAGGGATTGAACCCAGGCAGCACTCTACTACTGAGCTAGCTACACCCCCTCAAATTTTGACATTTTGAGACGGGGTCTCACTAAGTTGCCCAGGCTGGCCTAGAACTTGCAATCCTCCTGCCTTAGCCTACGAAGTTACTGGGGTGTATTTTTCTTTTTTTTTTTTTTTTTTGCAGTATCAGGAATTGAACCCAGGGGCGTTCTACCTCCGCGCTACACCCCCGGCCCTATTTTTTTATACTTTATTTTGAAACTGGGTCTCACGAAGTTGCGGAGGGCCTCACTAGGTAGAGAGAGAGAGACAGAGAGAGAGAGAGAACTGAGGCTAGCCGCGAACCCGGATCCTCCGGTCTCCGCCTCCCAAAGTACTGGGATTACAAGCGTGTGCCACCACACCCGGCATTTTATTTTCTAATATGCCTAAAACAGAACTTTGCTAATGTGAGCTCCTCCCTCCGCGACTCTCCATGGCTCCTGCTGACTTACAGGATAATAATAATAATTAATAAATAATAATAATAATAATAATAGTCACATTTCCTGACCACTGACTATGTACCTGGACTGGGCTAAGGGATTTTGTGTCCAGTGTCCCTTCCCCATCTTCAGAGACAATGTTTATAATCTGAAATACAACAGGTAGCCAAAAAACTGCCCAGAACATACACGCGCTGTTTAACAGACTAGAGATGCCTTGAATCCTCATGATGCGTTTCCAGATACGGACCCTGAGGTCCAAAGGGACCCATTGCTTACCCAGGTTCCAGGGCCAGCCGGGGGGAGGCTTCGCTATACCACTGCCCTGTCTTAGGCACACCGTAGGTGCCAAATGAATGCATGTTTGAGTGACGGTTTTGGTGCATAAAACTGTACCATCAGCCTGCCCCTCCCCAGGGGTGGTTTTCTCTGAGACTTGGTTCTGGGTAGAGGCCTAAGTTCACCACCCCATGGTGCTGAGCACAGCAGGACATGCGCTAAAGGGAATCCTGAACAGCGGGGTGGTCTTGGAGGTGGAGGAGCTAGTGTTCAAACCCACTCCCTGACCTCAGCCCCCTGGGAAAATGATTTCGCTGCCAGCGGCGTCTAGGTCTCCTCACCTGCACAATGGGATGGACTTGTACCCTGGTTCACAGGGTGGAACAGCCATGGGCCCCTGACACTCGCCTAGGAGCATGTGGGCCACAGTGAACTGGGGTCCACTCCCCACGTCCTCGCCCACGTGGCCCGAGTCTCGCTCCTGTTCTGGGTTTTTTTTTTCCTTTCCTGTTGCATCTGTCAGTATCCTAAATACTTGTAAGGAAAGAAGAAAAAAAAAATTCCCCCAGACTTGACGTCAACACAAACAGCCCTAATTGGTCCTGGAGCCTCATAATTCCCAGAATGTCCTGACCATGTGTGTCTAGGAAACTCTCGGCGGTGAAGGTGAAGGCTGTTTTCATTCGCAAATTGAAGTGGAGGCTTTCTCAGCAACTGAGATTTGGCTGTGGCCGGCGCCCTGGGGCCCTTTCTCCACGCTGTGCAGAAATCTGACTTATCACTTTCTTAGGGGAAGGAGAAAACGCATGAATATTTAATTATCCCGCTGCCAGGAAGGCAGGGTCGAGCTAAACGAATAAAGAGGTGGCTCTTTCTTCGCCAAGGCCACTCGGGGTCCAGTGCCCCTAGGTCTTCCCCGTGTCCTCCTGCCCCTCGTCATTCTGGGCCGTGAGCTGTCTCGTCCCAGGTCAGCGAGTCCTGATTTTGGAAAGGCTCACACCTGGGGCGTTGGAGAGTTTCTGGCTGGGTCTTCCAGCTCCTCTGGGCACATTGTGTTTTGCTTGCAAGAAACAGAGGAGGAGGAGGAGGAGGAGGAGGAGGAGGAGGAGGAGGGGAGGAGGAAGGCATGGAGAGGTCCATCTTTGGCTGGAAAGTCTCTGCTGGCCAAGAGGGAAGAGCCTGTGGCTGCAGAGGCTAGAACATTCTACAGTGTGGAAGCCAAAAAATTCCAAAAGAAACATTCTGTAACTTCCAGCCTGTAAGAGGAGGAAGAGGATTTCCTCTCTGGGCAGTTTCTGGGGAACCCGGGGGTGGGGGTGGGGGTGGGGGTGGGGGCGTGCAGTGGCCGCACCTCTGGCAGCCAGGACAGAGGGACGGGGGTGGGGAACAGGAAACAGGGACCAGACTCTGGGCAGCACCAAATTTGGAGACACGCAGGGGCAAGAATTCCAGGCCAGGCCGGGAACAGGAGACTGTAATGACAGACCGCGGCGACCCTGGCGGAGAGCCGCCGCTGCTTCTTGGGTGGGTAAATTGAGGCACCAAGATGCCCCGTTTTGCAGGGCAGGGTTCCAGGAGAACCGCGTGCTACCCGCCGAGTGCCTGCCGGTGCTGCAAACTTCACGTACGCCTTCCTGTGTGCCCAGCTAGTTCTGCCGGGGAGAGCCACCAGGCTGGGGGCAGACGGGGACGTGGGCTCAAAGAGGCCACCTCTGCCTCCAAAGTGACATTTGTAAGTCATACTACTATTAATTTCTCCACAGTGACCGTATGCCACATAGAAAGGCATTCCATATAAATTAAACAGTTGGGAACAAAATAATAGAGGATTCAAAGGTTCAATAACCTGCCAGGAAGAAATAGGGTTTTGATAGAGCCGGTTCCTTTGAGACCATCTGACCAAAACTGACCCAATCCAGCAGGGGGCACGGCTCAGTGGGAGGGCACTCTGGCATGCGTGAGGCCCTGGGTTCCAGTCCCAACACTGCACAGAGGAAACAAGAAATGGATATGATCACCCCCCTCCCCCACTGGAGACAGCAAGGCTGTAATAAAAGCACACAGATGTCTTCCGGGGCATAGAGGTGGCCACAGTGTAAACAGCACCCCCTTGGATGGGGCTCCTTGTGCAGTGCACAGCCTAAACCACTGGACATAATAGCCCTGCTGAGGAGCTGGATTTGAGCTTGGGGCTGCCTCTCCCGAGCCTGGCCACCACCTATTTCAGCCCCTGGCTTCATTGCCCCTGATTTGTCCCCACGCCAGTGTCTAAACACTATGACTGAGAACAGCGAGGGGGTCAGAAAGGTATTTGCTCACTGAAGAGTGATCCTTGGTCTTGAGGGCTCGGGAACCTTGGAAGGGGTGCGTGTGGGACATAGAGCCTCCCCGCCAGGCCTTGGGGACGCAGGAGTGAGCTCGTGGCGGGAGGGCGGAGGGGAGATGCTGGGCATCCCGTGCGTGTGTTTCTGTGCACACGCGTGTGGGTGCACATTTGGGCTGAGTGCACATACCTGTGCCCTGAAGGATAGGACTGGCCTCTGGGTGAACTTGGCCTGTTAGCCCTGGACATTCGGAACCAGGTGGGCGCATCTTTGCTCCAGTTCATGTGGACCTGTGGCTGCTGCTTATTGGAGGGGATGGGGTAGCACCTGCCGTGTACCAGGCCCTCCTTGCTGGCCCGCCCTGCTTTCCAGATGCACTGGGCAGGAGGGGAGGTGCGGGGGCTGAGACTGGGCCCCCTTCCAGCCACACCCCTCCTCCTGATTGGGCCATTGGAACCCCAGAGCCCTATGGAGAGTCCAGGGCTGTCCTGCACCTTTCTTCCTGTGTTCCCTCCTTCCCCTTGTGAAGGGGAGACCGAGGCTGGAGGAGGGGAAGAAGGGTCTCAGGTCACCTTATTTGGCCTGTGGTCCCCCCCCCCACTCTTCTAAAAGGGACACGGTGGACTCTCGACGTGTGGATGTACTCCAAACCTCTCCCAGCATACGTCTTGGTGACACTGCTCCGTCCTCTCTTCCTTCCTCTGGGAATCTACACCCCATCCGTCCCCCCAGGTCCAGCATGGGGAACACCTTCTCCCGATGCTGGGGCCAGAGCTGCGGTACATGCCGGGGTGGGTTCCAGGCTGCTGCGGGGCCTCTAGTTGATCTGGCTGATGCTGGGGCTCATGGTCAGAGGAGTCCGGACTCCTGACCCTCCCACCTGTCAGCTGAGAGACGCTGGGCAGCTCTCGATGGCTCCCTTCCACCCCGTAGCCTCTCTCCTTCCTCATCTTCCTCCTCAAACCCGTTTGGGCCGCTCACCCTCGCCCCAGTGTTCTCTGGTCTCTGCATGTACAGTGACTTCTCCGACCCCCGGGTCTTTGCACATGCTGTACCCATGGATTGGAGCACCCTCTCCCCTTCACCACCCCAGATGTTCCCATCTCCCCAAGGCTGGGTCAGGTGCTGCCCCTGGGGGCACCCAGAGAAGCCACGCGTGTGTCAGGTTACAGCATCCTGGTGACTGCTCACTGGCGGGTCTCTCCCGGGAAGTCTGAGGTCTGGTTTTTGTCCTGGGGATTGGGGCCTGGCCCACGATGGCCGGTCCTCACCGCTGGGGGCAGGAGGATGGTAAAGGAAGCAGAGCCCACCCCCAGCCCGCACAGCCCAAGCCCAGGGACAGGACGGGTGGAGGGCCACAACCCAGGTGCCGGCGGGCGCAGGGCTGAAGCGGGTTCCCACAGGCCCCACACACACAGCGTGTGAAAGCCACCAGTCAGACCTCTTGTGATCAGGGACAATGCTTGGCCCCCGGTCCTGAAGGACACCCGGGGCCTCCGGAGGCTGGGCTGGTCCTGCCAAGCGCCCTGGCCCCTGGCCCGAGCCCAGCCAGCGGGGCCCACCTGGCGGCTCCTTCCTTCTAGCCGCGGCTCCGGGGTTCCGGCCGCGCCTTTCCTGTGGCCGCCCCTGGTCTTCCCGGTCCCCACCCTGCTGGCCAGGCGGCTCCCTGCCCTGCCGCCACCGCCCGGGCTTTTCAGGGTGGCTCCCTCGGGTGTGAATGTGGGCTGGCTTCTGGGAGAGTGGTGCCCACTGGTGGGGAGCCAAGGCACTTGGCCATTACAGCTACACCCAGGCTCTGCTGGGGGGTCCCGACCACCATGTCATCATCGCCACTGTGCAGACAGGGAGACTGAGGCACCGAGAGGCCCACTGACTTCACAAGCTGCACGACCAAGTCTACAGGGGGGACCACAACCAGACCAGAGCCCGGGAGGGCTGGTGTCTGACCACCGCGCAGCCCTGCCTCGCCACAGCGCTGCCACCCAGCACTCGGCAATTTCGACCCTCTTTCCCACGTGACGTCACAGCCCCTTGGCCTGGTGGAGGAGCAAGCGCTGCGGCAGAATCAGGGAGACTGTCCCTGCCCCATGCCTGGCTCCGGCCCCAGCCAGGGAAGTGCCCAGTGAGTCAGAAGGCAGAGGAGACTGTCCATGCGGCCCCTGGGTGTGTGTGGGTGTGACCAGCTCTGCCTGTGGTACAGATGTCTCCTCTGGCTGGCTTTGTTAGAAGAGGATGGGAGAGGGGAGAGGAAGGCAGACCACAGGCAAGCCACAGACCAGGGGTGTCCACGGGGTCCCCAAATCCAGGACACAGCAGGGGAGGGACAGCTCCCTGCAAAGCCCCATCAGCAGGGGCCACTGTGAGGGGAACACGCGACCCAGGGCGGGGGCAATGCCAGCCTTGGCTCAGTCAGCCATCAGCAGATACGTCTCCCAGTCTCAGAATGACTGGGGGTCACTCTGACCCTCTGTCTCCTCATCTGCAAAGTGAACGAGCTAGACCTTGCAGCCCACAGCCTGCCCGGAATGCTGCTGTCACCGTGAAACCAAAGCGCGCCTCGGTGCCCGGCACACGATAGAAGAAGATCCAGCGACCCGACAAGGTCAGCTCCAGGGAGCAGGGAAAGCGTCCTCCCGTCCTCCAGGGCCTGGCCTCAGCCTGGCCCCACTTCCCGTCCCGCGCTAGCCAGCCAAGCAGGTCCTCGTGTGACCCCTTTCCGTGGCACCCCTTCCCGTGGCACCCCTTCCCGTGGCACCCCTTCCCGTGGCCCCTCGGCCCTGGCAACCCCTCAGCTGCTTACAGGGCCCGGCCTGGCCTGGTTGTTGACTGACCGCAGCCTGTGTTGCTTTGTTCTGGGGTTTTTATTCTTTCTGGTGCTGGGATGGAACCCGGCCCCCCCACACTAGGCAAGCCTCTACCACTGGGCCGCTCCGCCTGCATTTTAAAGTAAAATCGGCCTCTCCCTGCACCCCATGGGAACGGCCCTCTCCGGTGGCCTGCTGCTCCGGCTGGCTCCTCTTCAGCTGCTCTGATTTCACGGTGCTCAAATGTTCAAGGTCGCTGGGTCGCCTGCCCAGCATGGGTCCTCCCTGTTCTCCCGAGCAGCTGGGCCACTGGGAGTCCCTCTGGCCGGGCCGCAGCTTGACGATTCTCCCCACTGGCCGTCACGCTCTGCCGCCACCTTGCCGTGTAAGCCCCACCCCGCTCTGGACCCCAGCAGCCTAGGGGACCGGCCACCATGGCCCTCCCAGTTCTGTTCCTCACAGAGCTGGCACCAGGAGGGACAGTGCTCCACTTCTGTCCACCTGGAAAAGTCTCAGGGAAGGATCGCGATTGGTCCCGCTTAGAGGACATGCCCAGCTCTGCACCAATCACAGTGGCTAGGAGAATGGGAGACTGTGATTGGCTGGGGCCTGGTCACATGTTTCCCTTGTTGCCAAGGGGCAAGGGCAAAATACTGTGATTGGCACCAGTCCCCATAACCTCAGGGCAGGGTAGGAGATGGCCCTCCTGGGTCAGGGCCATGCACCCAGCGCCAGATGTGCACACTCAGAGCAGGTCTCGGGTAGAGGGGCAGGCTGGGAAGGATGGGGACAGGACCCCACCCATCTGCATATGTCCAAGGACAGGGGTGCAGAGGCACTGATGTTGGGGTCCTCTGTGGGCCTGCCTGGCCATTCCGCTCCTTCCTGCCGCCAGCGCACACGTTGCAAACATCTGGCCCGGCTGCTGCTGGGGGTCCCCTCCTGGAGTTCCCTGCCGTTGACAGAATCCAGCGCGCCTTTTTATTACCCGCAGAGCACATCTGGGAATACTCAGGCTGAGCCAGTGGGCTGAGAAGCTGACTCCCAGCCAAGCTAATGGGAACAGGGGCTGCAGCCGGGGCCTGGGAAGCGCCTCCCTCCTCCGGGGCCGCCCCATGTGACCGCTGCTTCTGGAAGCTTGGCCGGTGGCCATGGGGCCTTGTGTAACCAGCGTGTCCAGGAGGCAGGCAGGCCGTGGGTGGGGTTCCAGCAGCAGGCTGGCCTGCCAGGTCCAGGGGGCCTCCGGGGTGGCTGGGGGACAGGGGTCTCCTCGGATTAGGGCTGAGGAGTGGGGTAATCCCCCCTTTCTTCTCTCCTTTTTTTTTTGTTTTTTTCATTCATACTGGGGATTGAACGCAAGTGCATTCTACCTCTAAACTCTACCCCCAGCCTTTTTTATTTTTCATTTTGAAACAGGGTCTTGCTAAGTTGCTGAGGATCTCGCTAAGCTGCTGAGGCTGGCCTTAAGCCTGTGATCCTTCTGTCTCAGCCTCCCAAGTACTGAGATTACAGGAGTACACTACCACACCAGGCTTCTTTCCTTTTCCTCTATCATCTTCCCCTCCCTGGATCTCTCTCCTTTTTGTCTTTCTGTCTCTCCTTCCTTCTCTTCATCCCCACTCTCTCCCTGCTTCCTTCCTTCCTTCCTTCCTTCCTTACTTCCTTCCTTCCTGTCCTCTCCCACTCACCACTTTTTTTCCCACCAGAGGAGCCCGTCCTGGGGACTCGCCCTCGGAGCCAGGCAGGAGGCAGGAGCCTGAGCAAGTGACAGAATAGACCAAGTTACTCTTTCTGTTTCTGTTGATAATGGGGTTCAGGAGACAGCTGTACCCCACTGAGTGTCACGCCTCTTTCCCACTGGTCTCTTCAAGAGAGGAGCGACCCCACAGGGTCCAGCTAAGCCCCAAGCTAGGGATGGCAGGAGCTTGCTCCCAAGGTGGATACAGTGTGGGAAGGCGATGCACCCGTCTGGTGGCCCTCGGCGGTGGCCCTCAGCACCCTCCAATTCTGTCCATCCAGCTGTCTGAGGGTCCCCCAACAGCGACTGCTTAACCCCCAACACCAACACCAGGCCACTTTACAGCGTGTTTACCTTGTGCAAAAGCCTCAACTCTCTATTAGGGGCGGGTACTGGGGGGTTGAACCCAGGGACCCTCTACCTCTGAGCTACACCCACAGCCCTTTTTATTTTTATTTTGAAACAGGTTCTTGCTCAACTACTCAGGGTCTCGCTAAGTTGCTGAGGCTAGCCTCAAACCTGTGATCCTCCTGTCTCGGCCTCCGGAGTACTAAGATTACAAGTGTGCACCACTACACCCGGCTAAAAGCGTGGACTCTTGCTGGTAAATCCCCTTGGCCGGGGGAGGCTGACGGGGGAGGTTGGGGGGTCGGAGCTACAGTCCTGCCTCAAGGCTCGGAGCAGCAGAGAAGCCCTGGGAGCCCTCGTCCCTCTATTCGTTTGCTTCACAAATGTTGACCACGTCCTGCTGGGGTTGAGTGGGTGCCAGGTGTCCCGGCTGTGCAAGATAGAGCTTCCCATCTCCCTCCTGTCTGTGGGATGTTGGGAAAAACACAAAACCCAATAAGCAAATACAAGAGATACCAGGAGGGTGGGTCTGTAGAGGAAGTTGTAGAGGCGCCGGAGCCCCGGGCCCAAGGTGATGGCTTCTGAGGGGGCCGGCCCTGCAAGGAGCTGGAGAGAAGCTCCAGGAGGCCAGAGCAGCACTTGCGAAGGCCCAGGGCAGGAGCCTCTTGCTGGGCTGTGGGAGGTGGGTGGAAGCCCGGGCCCACATGGAAGGAGCTAGCTAGAGAGAGGGGCTGCAGGAAGAGGGACCAGGGCCTGCATGGGCCTGTGGGCCTAGAGAGGACTTTGGGTTTTATTCTAAAAGTAACTAGGGGCTGGACGTGGTGGCGCACGTTTGTAATCCCAGTACTTGGGAGGCTGAGACAGGAGGATCGTGGGTTCGCAGCCAGCCTCAGCTACTTAGTGAGGCCCTCAGCAACTTAGTGAGATCCTGTTTCAAAATAAAGAATAAAAAATAGGGCTGGGGGTGTAGCTCAGAGGTAGAATGCCTTTGAGTTCAATCTCCAGTACAGCAAAAATAAATAAATAAATAAATAAAAGTAACTAGGAAGTCGATCCGTGCCTGAAGCAGGGGTGTCTTGGGCTGGCCTATGCTTCAGTAGGACCCCTGGGCCAGTGGACAAAGGAGAGGGGAGGGCAGCAGGACAGAGGACAGGTGACTGTGACCAGTGCGGCAGGAGGCAAAGGTAACAGGGTGGTGGCCCTGGACATGGAGGGTACAGGGCTCAGAGGTCCCAACCCTCACTCGGGCCCATCAGCAAGAGGGAGCCCTGAAACAAGTATTTACAATATAGAGAGGAAAAATATAAAATATAGGGCAGCTCTGGGGGCCACAGAAGTGTCAAAGGGCACGCAAGCCAGCCTTGGAACCATGGGGACGGGAGGCTTCCCAGAGGAGGCGGCGTTGAAGCTGCCAGCGGGAGGTGTGTAGAAGCCGTGGCCCAGGGGAGCGGCCCAGGCGGCCGGAGCAGCTCCGCAGAGAGTGGAGCCAGAGTCGGCCTGCTTTTTTATTTATTTATTTTTGTAACAGCCTAATAGAGGTTTAATTCACATAACATAAAGTCACCCCTTTAAAACGTCCAAGTTCAGCCAGGCGTGGTGGCGCACGCTTGTCATCCCAGTACTTGTGAGGCTGAGATGGGAGGATCACAGGTTCGCAGCCAGCCTCAGCTACTTAGTGAGGCCCTCTGCAACCTAGCGAGACCCTGTTTCAAAATAAAGAATAAAAACTAGTGCTGGGGGTGTAGCTCGGAGGTAGAATGCCCCTGGGTTCCATCCCCAGTACTGCAAAAAAAAAAAAAAAAAAGCGTCAAGTTCCTGTGTGTTGGTGTGTTCACGGAGTTGTGCTCCTGTGGCCAGATTCGCACTGCAGAGCGTTTTCAGCAATCCAGAAAGAAACATTGTCCTCTGTGCCCCAGATCACCCCCACTTCCTCCAGCCCCCTCGCTGTAAGCGAACACTCAGCCACCTTCTGTCTCTAGGGATTTTTCCACCAGGAACAGTCCATGCAGATGGGAGCCTGCAAAGCCCGTGCCTTTATGCCCGGCTTCTTTCAAGCGGCGTCACTTGGCGTCACGGTCTCAGCGTTCTTCTGTGTTACAGCATGTGTTAGCATTTCATTCCTTTTTACGGCTGAGTAGTATTCCAGTGCGTGGACGGACCACCTTCTGTTCATTCATCCCCCATCGGTGGACATTTGAGTGGTCTCCACCTTTTGGCTATTATGAAGAGTACTGATGTGAACATTTGTGCACACTTGTGTAGACCTATGGTTTCCACTCTCTTGTACACTGGACAGACCTGGGTGAGGCCCTGCTGGGGCCAGTGGTTGCTTTAACCCCAGGCTCTGCACACTGTCTTCCACAGCTGCACACCACTGGTCGTTCCCACGGGCAGTGCGTGAGGGCTCCAGTCTCTCTGCATCCTGGTCGACACATTATCCATCTTTTTCTTTGTGGCCCTCCGAGCAGGGGTGAAGTGGCACCTCACTGTGGCGTGGGTTTGTGTTTCCCTAATGACGGTGTCATTGAGCATCTTCACGTTGCACATGGGAGGCTGAGACAGGAGGATCATAAGTCCAAGGCCAGCCAGAAATAAACCCTCACATTTGCAAGCAGCTGGTCATGCGTGCGTGCGTGCGTGCGTGCGTGCGTGTGTGTGGTTCTGGGGATTGAACCCAGGGGCGCTCTACCTCCAAGCTAAACCCCCAGGCTTTTAAAAATTTTTTCTTGTTTTGAAACAGGGTCTCACTAGGTTGCTGAGAGTCTCACTACATTGCTGAGGCTGTCCTCAAACCTGCGATCTTCCTGTACTTGATCCTCAGTACTTGATCCCAAGTCCTGAGATTACAGGCCTGCACGACTATGCTCAGCCTCTCAATTCTTTTCCACTGATCTCCATGTCTGAAGTCCGTCCTGAAGCCCCACTCAGCCTGGACTGTATAGCCAGGACCACGGCAGCCTATCTGACCACGCCGTGCACGTCTTCCTGTGGGGGCTGGGAGGAGCCACAGGAGCTCTCAGAATCCTTCCCCAGCAGCACTAAGTAGCCTGGACCTGGCAGCTGGGAGGGAGCGAGCAGGGAGGGCTCCCAGGAGGCGGCAGATGGCCACAGCAGAGCCTCGGTCAGCACTGCAGGGTTTGGGTGAGAGAGGGGCCTGGCTGGGGACAGGGCGTCCATGGCTGGAGAGCTCGAAAGGGCCTTGAATGCCGAGGTCTGCTGTCACGACCTCATCCCTTTGGTGATGGGGGGCCGTGGAAGAAGTGTGAGTGGAAGGGTGCATGAGAAGGTGGGGTGCGGGGAAGCCACCCCTCACGGGGTTCACGCTCCATTGCCCTCACCAGGCAGCCTTTCTACCCTCTGTCCTGTCCCCCCACTCAAGGCCCATGGGCTCCTGGGAGCCTCCGGCCACATCCCTCTCCCCTGTGCCCGGGGACCCCTCGGCGGCCGGAAGCCAGGCATTGTACACTGGCCTCCAGGATGTCCTGCAGCGGCCCTGTGGCTGCACGGGGCTTTGTGAAGTCCTCCCCAGAGCCCGCGCCTGGCCGGGGTCCGGCCCAGGAGATGCAGCAGGGCCCGGGAGAGAGGGCCGTGGGGAAGTGGACGCTCCCTGCTTATGGGGCTGTGTGGTCTCCACAGCCTCCTCCACTGGACTCTTGGCTCTGGGTGCCTAAAGCCACCCAGCACCCTCTGTTGCTTAGTTCCCCCATCATCTTTGACCCAGCTGCCTCCCAGCACCCTGTTTTGCTCAGTTGCACCAGTCATCTCCCAGCACCCTCTGTTGCTGGGTTGCTCCCCCCTTCATCGTTGACCCAGTCACCTCCCTGCACCCTCTGCTCAGTTGCCTCCCATCATCATTGACCCAGTCGCCTCCCAGCATTCTCTGTTGCTCGGTTGCCCCCCATCATCACTGACTCAGTTTCCTTCTAACACCCTCTTTTGCTCAGTTGCTCCTGAATCACCTTTGACCCAATTACCTCCCAGCACCCTCTGTTGCTCGGTTATCCCCATCATCTTTGACCCAGTCAACTCCCAGCACCCTCTGTTGCTCGGTCGCCCTCTCCATCATTGTCAACCCAGTTGCCTCCCAGCACCCTCTATTGCTCAATTGTCCCCATCATCTTTGACCCAGGTGCCTCCCAGCACCCTCTGTTGCTCAGTTGTCCCCCTTTATCGTTGACCCAGTCATCCCCCAGTACCCTCCGCGGTGGCAGGTGCTGAGCTGGGCTCTTTCTGAGAGGTGGCCGCCCCCTCTGACCCTGGCTGACCATCGACTCCTCTGTTCTTCGCAACAGAAATGACATCTGGGTGGCTGCAGGCAGAACGGGGACTCTGGGACATTTGTGGGCTGCGTCCCTCCTCATCAGGAGTCCCTTGCTGTCCCCCCATGTTCCGGGGGCACAATCCTTGCCCCGAGAACATGGTGGGGTGGGGGTGAACTGCTGAAGGTCACACTCTGCTCCCTGCCCCCGCCTCTGCCCGTCGGAGCTGGCCCTTCCCAACCTGGAGCCAGCCATGGCTGAGGCCGGTACGCACAGACCAAGGCAGGATTTGGTTTACGCACACAGTGTCCTCCGGGCCTAGCAGACAGAGGAGTTCAGTGAAGGGTTTTGGGCGGGGGAGCCACGGGGGGCGAGAAGCAGAGATGAATGCCCGCCACCACCCACCTCCAGTGAGGCTCTGTGGCCACAACACCCCCATCAGGGTGGGGAAGGGGTGCAGCCAAAGGCCAAACCCCAGCCAAGGCCAGGTCGCATTTCCTGTCACCAAACTTCCAAGGCTGATACATGTTCCCTGTGGCCTGGATCCAAAGCGACCCAGGGACCATGAGAAAGCCTGCTGGGATGCAGGGTGGGGACCCGGGCCAGGCCGGGAGCCAGGGACCTGGTGTCTGTCCCCCGGGGGATGGGAGGAAACGTTTTCTGAGCCCCCAAGGTCTTTGGCCCCTCTGTCCCACCGCCAAGAACACGTCCTCGCGGCGCTGGGGTCCCGGCAGAGCTCTGGGTCCGATTCCACTTTCGGCAGGTGGCCGCCAGCCTCTGAGCCACAGGCAGGCGTGGGCAGGGGCTTCTCAGTCCTGGAGAAACAGACAGAGCAGCTGAGTCAAGCTGTGACATCGCTGGTGACCCTGAGCGGGGGCAGCCACCCTCAGAGCTCTGCAAGGTGCCCTCCTCCAAGGTGGTGGCCGGTGACCCCTCCCCTGCTGGAAGCATGATAGGGTGTCATGGGCTGAGCTTCCCGCTGCCAGGAGAAGAAATGTAAAAAAATCCACAATTGGTCAAGGAAATGAGGCAAGGGGCTTTCAGCTGTGCACCTGCTGGTGGGACCTGTGCCGACCATGCCTTTTTTTTTTTTTTTTTTGTACTGGGGATTGAGCTTAGGGGCATTCTACCTCCAAGCTATACCCCCAGACCCATCTTTTGTGTGTGTGTGTGTGTGTGTGTGTGTGTGTGTGTATGTGTGCGTGTAGTACTGGGGATTGAACTCAGAGGCATTCTAGCTATACCCCCAGCCATATTTTATTCTTTTTACTTGGAAATAGGGTCTCGCTAACTCACTGAGAGCCTCCCTAAGTTGCTGAGGCTGGCCTCAAACCTGTGATCCTCCTGTCTCAGCCTCCCAAGTGTTGGGATTACAGGCGTGCACCACCACCCCCAGCCCCCCAGACACATTTTTATTTTTTGATTTGAAACAGGGTCTTGCTAAGTTGCTGAGAGCCTCCCTAAGTTACTGAGGCTGGCTTTGAACCTGCAATCCTCCTGTCTCAGCCTCCCAAGCACTGGGATTACAGGCGTGTGCCACCACGCCCGGCTGGCCACACCCTCTTATCAGGACTCACAGACCTGGCAGGCAGATACCACTGTGTGACTCGGCTGAACCAGGCTAGACGCCAGAACACCTTCATGCAGCAGGTGCCTCTTCCCGTGAGCGGAGGGTCTGGGTCCCTCCTGGATCCAGGTCCGGTGAGCGGGGGAGGCAGCCAGCACTCTGGGGAAGACGGTACAAAAGCACTTGAAACATTGAATGAAATGACTTCTAATTGTGGGGGCCACGATGAGCAGTCAGGGTGCTTCCCAGAAGGGAAGACATTCTCAGTCAAGCCAGGCTGAGCCCTGAGAACAAGCCGGAGTCGGCTGTGCCTCCCGGAGGACGGCATGCCAGCGAGGGAGCTGCGGGACAGAGGCTTCAAGGTGGGCTGCCTGGACAGGCAGACACATGAACCAGGTGACAGGAGGGAGGGCAGTGGCCGCCCTCGGTGGACACAGCTGCTCTGTCCCTCCCGCCATGCCGGGCTGTGGGAGAGGCTCAGACGCCTGCCTGGACCGGGCTTCCTGCCTTTGAGGAAATTCCAATTAGATTCGAGGTGAGATGTGCAGGCGTGATAAGGTGACGCACAGAGGCCTCTGCAGAGAGCTGGCAGGGCCAGGGGCAGCCCAGCAGCCCGGGCTGGGCGAGACCCTGGTGGGCTCCAGGGTGCTCAGGGCTGGGGCTGGGCGTCCTGAGTCAGCCTGGGGGAGGAGGAGAGGGCACAGCCAGCAGCCTGTATGCCAAGGGGTGTGTTGGGGCCATGGTACAAGTGACTATACGCTTAGAGGTGTGAAGTGGTGTAGAGTATCCCCCACACTGTGCCGGTCGGAAGCCCAGCAAGGTCTCGCTGGGCTGGAGTCACGGTGTCGCAGGGCTGGATCCTCCTGGGGCTCTCAGGGAGAACCTGGCTCCTCGCCCCTCTGGCTTCTCGAAGCGCCTGCCTTCCTCCGCACCTGGCCCCTCCTGGTCCCAGTCCAGCAGGGAGCATTTTGACATCCCTCTCCCGATGGCCTTCCCCGCGGGGCCCCTGTCGTGACATTGGGTCCAGCTGGGTGACCTGGGGCTCTCTTCCTGAAATCAGGCCGCGCAGTCCCTGTGCCAACTAAGTGAACGTGACCCCAGCTTCCTGGGATCAGGGTGGGGGCAGCCTGGAGTCCTTATTCAGCTGAACACAGCATGGATGTCTAGGTTAGCTTTCCTGGGCCTGGAATTCAGGGCCAGGTGGGTGACAGGCCAGAGCTGCTGGCCACAGGGGCTGGAGGGGGCCGAGGAGCCAGAGAGAATTACACCACAGGACATGACCCTTACGAGTGGCCAACTCAGACGGGTGAGATGCCCTGCGGCTGTGGAAGCCCCAGATTTTGGAAGGAGAAGCGGGCAGCTTGTGCCCTGAGGCCGGTCTCTCTGTGCCTCTGAGCATCACCTCCTTCAATGAGGGGTGGGGCCATGATGTGAGCATCAGTGGGGACATTTCGTGTGTGTGGGGGTACTGGGGATTGACCCCAGGGGCATTCTACCTCTGAGCTACACCCCCAGCCTTATTTTATTTTTATTTGGAAGCAGAGTCTCACTAGGTTGATGAGTCTTACTACTTGCTGAGACTGTCCTCAAACCTGCAATCCTCCTGTCTCAGTCTCCCTGCCACCATGGCTCAGTGGGGACTTTTATTTTATTTTATTTTGGAGGTACTGAGGATTGAACTCAGGGGCATTCTACCTCCGAGCTATACCCCCAGGCCTATTTTTTATTCATTACTTTGAAACAGGGTCTCACTAAGTTGCGGAGGGCCTCACTAAGTAGCTGAGGCTGGCTGCAAACCTGCGATCCTCCTGTCTCAGCCTCCCAAGTACTAGGATTACAAGTGTGCGCCACCACGCCCGGTTCAGTGGGGACTTTTATAAGTTGCATGACATGTACGACACTGCAGGGGTACTGACTGTGGGGTACTCCAAGCTGGCTGTGGGGAGATGGTAAAATGACCCATCCCAGGACCCCCTTACAGGGTAGGAAAGGAAAATACGTGTCAAAAAGAATGGTCACAGTGACAGTGAAGGACACAGCTGCGCTTAGTGACCAGGCCCAGTGAGTAGACCTGTGAGGCAGTGTCATGGCGGGGAGGAGGCCAGCGGAGGCCCTCGCCTGAGGCTGCTTGTCCAGGGGACAGCCAGGTATGGGTGGAGGCCGCTCCCAGGGGTCCACGTGCATCTTCCTATCCGAGAGGCACTGGAGTAGTGACTGAGGAAGGAAGCAGGGTTGGGTGATGAGTTGCAGGGGTCTCTGGGGAGCCTGGAGGGGTCCCTGGGGGGCATGACTTGTAGGACAGCTAGACTCCAGAGAAGACAGGACGGCAGCATGGGGGTGAAACCTATAGCCAGGCAGGGCTGCGCACAGTGCCTGGGCTAGATCCCGGACTCTACACCTTGGGCTGGACCAGAGACGGACTGGCTCCTGGGTATTTATGCTGCCTCTGGTGCCTGGCTGGCCCTGCTCTAAATACCAGACACGGCCCACTATTTACTGTGCCCATAACTTGGTGGTTACCCCGTGCCACGGCTGAAGCAGGCGAGGCCCTGCCAGGCGAGTGTCAACCACCACCTCTCCGTTTGCAAGTGGTTGAGGCAGGCTCAAGCCCAGATGCCCTGGCCCTGGGATTCTCGCTGCCAGCTGGTCTTCAAACTGTCTCTCTGGGGCACAAGGGAGCCATAGAGGGTTTGAGAGCAGGGGAGTGGCGTGAGTCGATCAGTTTGGAAAGCAGGCTGCAGCATCGGTGGTGTGCTGATGGGTGGGTTGAAGGCATTTCAGGGTTGGGACTGGGGAGGAGCAGGGGGCCTCTAGGGAGGGGTTCCTCAAGCCAGGCAGGAAGCGGCAGTGTGATGCGCTAGGGGAAGGGTCAGCCAGGCTGAGAGGCTGCCAAGAGGGAGGTCTCAGGAGAGTTCAGGAATGAGTGTACCCTGGCCTCTAAGGGCTGAGACCAGAGGCCATGGCTGAGGCCTGGGGAGAGGCACCAGGTGCTGGGGAGGAGGCGGGCTGGGCGGCCGCAAGGGGGTTCGCTGCCTGGTTTTGTGCGTTTTCCTGGCCTCCTCTTCCCTGCAAGACAGAGCCAGTAGGAACCCCCCCCACAGCCCAGCCTCCACCTTGGCCTTCCTTCTGCTGGGGACCTGGGCCAGCCCCAGCCTGCTTGTTTTAGGGGCCGGAGAAGGCTCCCAGGGACACAGCTGGCCCCTGGCCTCAGACCTATTAGAATCCAGCCCCAGTCGGGCGTGGTGGTACACGCTTGTAATCCCAGTACTTGGGAGGCTGAGATAGGAGGATCCGGGTTCGCGGCCAGCCTCAGCTTCTTAGTGAGGCCTCTGCAACTTAGTGAGACCCTGTTTCAAAATAAAGAATAAAAAATAGGTCTGGGGGTGTAGCTCAGAGGTAGAATGCCCCTGGGTTCAATCCCCAGTACTGCCCCCCCCAAAAAAAATCTAAAAGAAAGAAACCAGCCCCAGAGTGGGGCGAAGGGCTTCGAGCTGCCGAGCGTCCGGGGCAGGTCCCCTTGGGAGGGTCTGGGCTGCTGACCGCGCCGGTGGCTCGGAGCCGGCCTGGCCGACCTCGCCGGCCTCCTTACCCTCTCTTGGTTTCCTTCTCGGTAAACATGGGGAGATTATAGTAATAAATGTGAAGAGATTCCCCTCTGATGGAATTGTTTTGAAAGATGTCTTGAAGATAATGACCGTGAAGGTCAGCACCGTGAACAGGCTGGGGACTCGTTTTTTCCTGGCAGGATTTTCCCTGATGGGTGGGTGAGGGAGTAAGAATCACAATCATAAAGCTAACTGCTTGGGATGAACCGACATTTGCTGAGTGTCTACACTGGGCTGGGCATTATTCTGGGTATGGGGGACACAGCAGGGCACACGGGCTGGCTCTGGGCCCGCGAGGGCCGGGGCATCTGTGTGTGCTGGTCTATCCGTGTGCCTCTCTGCGTGGGTCTCTCTTTGGGCATCTTTCTGTCTCTGTCAGTGAGTCTGTCTATATCCCTGTCTCTGTGTCTGTCCACCTCCATTTCTCTGGGTGAGCGGCTGAGGCGCCCCTCTGTGTGTCTCTGTCTCTCTGCATGTCTGTCTGTCTCTCTGTCTCTGTGTGCACAGTCAGAATCCCAACATCCCCTCCTGCCTCTGTTCCATCCAGTATGGGGCCAGGCCTCTCTGGTACCTCTGACAGCAAGTAGCGGCCATTGGAGGCTCAGGTGGGATGGGCCTTTTGGGGGACCAGGACCACAGCATGGCCTGGCCTTGCCCCAGGAGTGCTGCCCCACATTTCAGCCTCTAGAACAAACCCCTCTCCCTGGGGTTCCTGGCCTGCCTGGGACTCTGGGGAGGGGCCCCAGCTTCCCACCCCGTGCATAGGCACTCCCAGCTCTGCAGCCTCCAGGGGCCTACAGGATCAAAGGAGAAGGTTCTGGAGGACAGAAATATGCCCAGGCCTCCCACACCCCTCCCTGGGCCATCTGCCCACCCTCCTCCTTCCCTCTCTCCCCAGCTGCCTTTCTTGACCCCAGGGCACCCCTAACAGCTTTGAGGGTGGAGGTCACAGGCAAGACCAGGAAGTCGGGTCTTGTTGGAGCAACTATCCTTGTGTTTCTCAAAAAGCCCAGTGGCCCAGTGGGTTTGGGGTCAGCCAGTGTGGTCACAGCCCGGCTCCCCCACGTCTCCAAGTTCAAGGCCGTCACTCCAGGTGAAGCAGGAGCCTCAAGCTACAGGGTGCGCAGGGAAGGCTGAGACACAGGGGCCAGTGCCCGGCACGGTGCCTGCGGTGACGCCAGCGTACTCTTACCCCCAATGACGTTGGAGCCCCGCGGGCTTCCCTGCTCTTGAAAGCGCACGGGGACTTCAGGTTTTTAGCTGTTCTTCACAAAATGTTCTTCCAAGTGATCCTCATAAAAACCAACATGTCCCAACAAGCGCCGTGTGTCCCAGCTCCTGGGGCTGGCAGCTCAGTCGCACGGCAGCAGGAGGAAAGGCCGGGGCCACTAGCAGGGCTGGCTGCCTGGAGAGGGGGCCGTGAGGTGTGGGCCTCCGCGGGGCTGGAGCAGAATGGGCCCTGCTGTCGCTGTGGCTCCTGCCGGCCCCTCCCTGCCTCTGATGGGTCGGAAGCTCTGCGTCTCCCCAGCCCTGGCCTCCGCCTGGCACCAGGTGCCGCTCGCCGGGGTCCTGGCAGCTGGCAAGGGCGACAGCTGGGCCCCACCCCCGGGGGGACAGGCTCCAACACGTCCCCTTCCAGGGCGGAGGCAGATTCAGGGAGGGGGCAGCCAGCTGGGATCACCATGACCCGGGTCCCAGCTTGGACTTGCCACAGGCATGCTGGCAAAGGACCCCGCCATCTCTCCCTCATCCATAGAAGGCGGTGACAGCCACTCAGGACACATGTGACAGCTAAATGTGAGGCTGGAGCTGAGCAGCCGGTAGCCTCCCTCCCCACACCCACTCCGAGAGGAGGAAGCAGAGGTTCTGGAGGAGCCGGACATTTGTCCTCAGGGGCAGGGCCGGGAAGCCCAAACATGGTTGTGTTTTGGTGTCTGCGTGGCTCATGCCTGGCCAGGTTTAGAGGCTCCTAGAGGCCTCATTTCTGCAGCTGGCAGGAAGCCAACTCCATAAACAGAGGATCAGCGGGCGAGTCCCCGAGTGGCCATGCTGTGTGACCCCAGACAAGTCCCTTCCCCTCTCTGGGTCGCATTTCCGTATCTGTCAGGTGAAGGGCATGCGCATCCAGCTCTAGAAAGCCTTTCAGGCCAAACTCCAGGAGCCCAGTGAAGAAAGAGAGCAGTCAGGCCCGAGCGGAGGGACTTTCCAAGGTCCCTGGTCAGTCTCAGCCTCCCTCCCCGGGGACGAGTGACCCACACTCTGTCCTCGCTCGGGCCCAGTGGTTTTCGCCAAGTTCTTTTTCTGGCTCTATGAACTCAGGCCATGTGCATAGCCAAAGCCGAGCTCAAGAGGGTTGGACACGTGGCTTGGGCGGGGAGCCGGAGCAGATGGCAGGCCACCTGTTGAAGGGGCTAAGAATCAGCAACCCACTTGGCGGCACAGCCACCGCCTCCCCCGCCCCTGCCTTTCTGCCCGCCTGGTCGCACTCTCTGCCCGGCGACCCCGAGGCATCCACGCGGGTGGGGGACCCAGGCCTGGGGCTCTTGCAGTGGGGGACGGGAGGGTAGGGGAGGAGCCCAGACAGCTGAAGACATCCGCTTCAGAGCCTGGTTCTCAAAGGCCAGGGCAGAACAGGGAAGGGGGCTTTGTCACCCTTCAGAGGAGACCTGAGCAGGGCCATGGGGCAGGTGTGTCCCCTAGGTCTCCCGACATCCCCCTCCCAGTGCTGCCCACAGAGAGGTCATTCACCAAGTCTCTGGGCATTTAAAGATTTAAAATTCCTAGCTGGGTGTGGTCATGTACTGGATCTGTAATCCCAGTACTTGGGAGGCTGAGACAGGAGGATCGCAGGTTCACGGCCAGCCTTAGCAAATAGTGAGGCCCTCTGCAACTTAGTGAGACCTGGTTTCAAAATAAAAAAAAAATTAAAAAGCTGGGTGTGGTGGCGCACGCCTGTAATTCCAGTACTTGGGAAGTTGAGACAGGAGGATCACAGGTTTGAGGAGAGCCTTTGCAAGCAGTGAGACTCTCATCAACCTAGTGAAACCCTGTTTCAAAATAAAAATAAAAAATAGGCCTGGGGGTGTAGCTCAGGGGTAGAATGCCCCTGGGTTCAATCCTCAGTACTAAAAGCAAAACAAAACAAACAAAAAACTCCTATTATTAAAAGAAAGAAAGAACCCAGATGATAACTATAGACTTTGGTTCTAGGTAGAAACCTTTGAAAATACCCATAAGCAGCTGGGCTGTGTATAATCCCAGCTATTTCGGAGGCTGAGACAGGAGGATAGCAAGTTTGAGGACAGCCTGGGAAACTTGGTGAGACCCTGTCTCAAAATAAAAAACTAAAAAGAGGTGGGGGGTGTAGCTTGGAGGTAGAACACCCCTGGGTTCAATCACTAGTACAGAAGGAAGGAAGGAAGGAAGGAAGGAAGGAAGGAAGGAAGGAAGGAAAGAATGAAGGAAGGAGAAAAGACTATAAGTAGAGAAAACACCTGTCTGTGCTCCCAGGAAGTTCTGCCTACTGCCAGGCTTCGGGCTTCTCCTCTGGGCACATAGATAACATTTTTAACCCTCTTCCACCTAACGATACAGAGTTGACCTCCTCCTGGGCCATTACCTGGGCAGCTGTAGCATGATTATTTTTTTCTCCACAGCATTCTTCGGATGCCCACATCTTTATATGGGGCTCAGTCCCTTATCTGCAACTCTGAAATCGCAAAAGCTCAACAAGAACGAGGTTTTGTGTAATTCCTTTGGCCACAAAAATCTGCCCCAAACTGACACGAGGCTATTTATAGCCTGCACTTTCTCCACTCGGCGAGGCTCTGCTGCAGAAATCCCGATGTGTTTGGTTAAGGGCTGCCCCAAACCTCACCGGGGGTACTTGGCATAGGGTACCTTTTTTTTTTGCAGTACCAGGGATGGAACCCAGGGGCGTTCTACCTCCGCGCTACACCCCCGGCCCTATTTTTTTATACTTTATTTTGAAACCGGGTCTCACGAAGTTGTGGAGGTCTCACTAAATAGAGAGAGAGAGAGAGAGAGAGAAAGAGAGAGAGCCGAGGCTGGCCGCGAACCCGGGTCCTCCGGTCTCCACCTCCCAAGCGTGTGCCACCCTGCCCGGCTTTATAGGGCACCTTTTATAGTGCTAAAATCCACAAAGTTCCAAACTCTGGAATTCCTCTGGTGCGATGGAGCGTTCCCAACTCTGTGTGTGTGTGTGTGTGTGTGTGTGTGTGTGTGTGTGTGTGTGTGTGTTTTACTGGGAATTGAAACCTGCCATCTATCTATCTACACATCCATCCATCCATCCATCCACCCATCCACCCACCCACCCACC
>PVJS01002741.1:0-81495 GCA_004027185.1 Glis glis
AACGCCCCTGCATTCAATCCCCGGTACTGCAAAAAAAAAAAAAAAAAGAAACACTTCTGACCTGAGAGCCATCAAGAATTTACTGATAACTGGGCTTGGTGGTGCACGCTAGTAACCCCAGTACTTGGGTGGCTGAGACAGGAGAATTGCAGATTCGCGGCCAGCCTCAGCTACTCAGTGAGGTCCTCTAAAACTTAGTGAGACCCTATTTCAAAATAAAGAATAAAATAGGGCTGGGGGGAAAAGCTTGGAGGTAGAATGCCTTGGATTCCAACCCCAGTACCACACATACACAAAAAGAATTTACTAATTATTCCTGCACACTCTGAGCCATGAAAGGTGTCGATACTGTCATGCTGGTTCTATGACTGCCCTAACTCAGGGGGCTGCGTAAGCACTTGGTGATAGATTGATGCCCCCAGTTGCTGAATGGAGGGACTGAGGTTTAAAAAGCCATAAAGGCCAAGGGGGGAAGCTGAGAACACAAGAGCCTAGTGGAAAGGTAGAATAATATTTAGAAGTGAAGTTTGAGAGCTCCCAATAACCCTCATCTCCTCATCGAGAATTAAAAGAGATATATGTGAAAAGATCACTATCTATAGTGCCAGGCACGCTGCAAAATTCTTAATAAATGCTCTTGTCCTTTCTTTTTCCTTTCCTTGATCAAGGGGGGTTTGTGCAGACTTTAATGGGAAGTTTTAACTGTATCTGAGATTTGGCAGACAGAGGACCGACCAGTGAATTTTAAGAAACTGACCCTCATTGGGATTATGGAAGTCACAGAAGCAACAGAAGTCTGAGCAATAAATCAGATCAAGAAAAATGAGTTAACCAGGTGTGGGGGTGCATGCCTATAATCCCAATACTTGGGAGGCTGAGACAGGAGGATCACAGGTTTGAGGACAGCCTTAGCAATTTATGTGAGACCCTCAGCAACTTAGTAAGTCCCTGTTTCAAAATAAAAAAAAAAGGGCTGGGGGTGTAGCTCAGAGGTTGGATGCCCTTGGATTTAAAGCCCAGTAACCCCCCAAAATAAGTTATCTTCAAAGGAATAATGGAAAGACTGGATAAGAGAAGAAAAAATGAGTTAGTAAACAAAGACAATTCTAAAAGACCTGACCTGAAACCAATGGACTCAGGATGAGCTGACCACTGATTACAGTGACCTCTGAAGAAGAAACACAGAACAGACTGGCTTTTCTGTTTACAGTCATTTTCTCCAGCAGAATGAGCTTCCTGAGGGATGCCCAGGGGCCTTATTTTTCCTGTTTCCCTGCTTCCATTCTGACCCTACCTCCTCACCAATGTTCTAGTTTATTCTTCACAGAGCAGCCAAAGCAATCCTTTTCAAAGGTAAATCTCATTGTAACTCTCTTCCCTGCTCAAAAACTAAAGCCTTGCTGGAGATGCAGTTCAGATTGTAATTCAGATTAGTGCATGCTTAGCATGCACCAGGCCTGAGGTTCAATCTCCAGCACCAAAAACAAAACCAAAACCCAACAAACTGAATCCTTGAATAAAATCCAGGGTCCTTTGAGTTATCTACAATGCCTGCATGGCGTGGGCCCTGGTTAATTTCCATTCCTCTTCTGATCTCCCTGCCTTCCCACTTTGGTCCAGCCACAATGGCCTTTACAATGTTCCCTGAGCCTGCCAAGCTGGGCTCTAGCTCAAGCCCTCGGGACTTGCTGTTCCTTCCATTAGGAGAGGCCTCCCGGCAGAATCATGTCTTGTTCCTTCCTTTCACTTGAAGTCCTGTTCAAGTGTCACCTCAGCAAGGACAGCTTCCCCACCTGAAATGGCTCCCACCTATCGTCCCAACCCCCATGTGCTACTCTTTATTCATCTCCACTTATTCTTTGGAGCATTGATCTATCTTGGGCTATAGCTGTGTATGTATGTATGCATATCTATCTATCTATCTATCTATCTATCTATCTATCTATTTATCTATCTATCGTTACACTATGCTTTCTATGAAAACAAAGACTTCCTTTGCTTTATTCACTCTTATATCATAAAATGCTCATAAGACAGTCATCAGATGAGATAGTCAGAGGATCTGGATTTTTTTGGGGGGATACTGGAGGTTGAACCTAGAGGGCATTCTACCTACAAACTGCACCCCCAGTCCTAGTCTATCTTTTATTTTGAAACAGGGCCTCACTAAGTTGCTGAGAGACCTTGCTAAGTTGCTGAGATTGGCCTTGAGCCTACAATTCTCCTGCCTCAGTCCCCCAAGTACTGGGATTATGGGCGTGCTCCACCACATCCTGTTGAGGATCTGGAGTTTAACCCTGGCTTTGCTGCCAACCTTGAACCTAGTTATTGCCAACATCATCTCAAGGATCTCCTGATGTCACCAGAACTTCATTCTGAGACATTGTTAGTTAAGGATCTATAAGAAAAAAAAAGATAAAGAGAAAAGGCTGAAGTTACAAACAATGTAAAATAATCTCTGGCCAAGGAGTGATTTATCTAGGTATTTGGTCCCATGTAAAGAGAGGCTCGTTGCCAGTTACATGTATGGGCACATCTAGTTATTGTTTACTTCATTTATAAGCTCATAAAACATTTCTATGCAGAGATGGGGCCTAAAAGGATTATGGTAAATCATGAGGATAAAATGCTCAATCTGTTTATCAACATTTGTTTCCACAGTTTCAAACAGGATTTGCTGACACTAAGCTCTGAGATAGAGGCGATCTGCATTGATGTGTTTAGAAAATCTGGACTCATAGCAAAGAGGCATTTGTCCACTTTTTCAAAGAGCCAACTTCATTTTAACAACAGCTATGCCTATTTCATTCTAAGACCTGAAGCATAATGGGTCTTATGGGCTAGAGTACTATACTAATAGATCCGATGTGATACAGATGCATTTTCCTTTATAAGATAAAAGAAGGAAGGTGGAAGAGAACTAATAGTTAATGAAAAATATCTAAGTTGGAGATAAAAATTGAGAGCCATCAAAATATAGAAAGAAACAATGTCAAGAACATAGTTGGGATCACCCTGTAAGAGATGCAAAGACAGAAAAAGAGGTCCAGGAATTTAGCTGTGACGAACTTTGATGTTGACAGTCAAAAAAAAAAAAAAAAAGGACCATGAGCTTGAAAAGGAGGAGGAGTCAAAGGCACTGGAAGAAAACTGGGAGAGGGTGATAATCTGGAAAAGCAAAGAGAGAGTTAAAGGAGAAAGGGATGATTATTGGTGCTGCATGCTGCTATGAGTACTCAACAAGGGGGTCTGTCAGACATCCTATGGACTTGACAAAGCACAGGCCATTGATGACCTTATCACCAAATATTTCTGGGGTCTGACAGTTCCACAATGCAAGTTGGAGTAGGCAAAGAAGGAGTAGGAAGTGAGACACTAGACAACAAGGCTATAGGCGATGCTTTCAGAAACTTAGTCCTAAAGAGAAGGAGAAATGCAGGGAAGTAGCTGTGAAGAGTTAGGATTTAAATCCAGTTCTGACTCCAAGGCTGAATTCTGTGAATTGCTGCTTCTGGACTACCATATGCTGCTGTTTCTCTGAGTTTGCATGCTAATCCATAAATTCTTCCTTCTTTTCTATTTTTAATACAAGCCACTCAAATGAGGTTCATCTATAGAAGAAAATTGTGTTTCATTGCAAAATCTAACTACCCCTTACATTTGTGTTGAGCATTTAAATTTTCACATATTGACATTCTCGTGATCTGCTATCATCCTAATAACACCTATGAAAGGAGTTAAGCAGGGCAGTATCATTGTGATTTCATGAGTGTAGAAACTGAATCATTGAGATGTCCATGGCAGAACTGGTTAAAAACCAAGATCTCAATTCCCAGTCCAGAAAATGGTAGGCGAATTATGGATGACTGACATCTGCTGCTTAGCCCTGAGAAGACCAGCACCACACTTCCTCCTCTTTTATTACCATTAGTAGCAGTAACAGAAGTAGTTGACATCACCATTATCATAATTCAGTTTACAAAGATCAGTCAAATACATTACCCCACTAAACTCAAAATAAATTCTCAGAGATGTCTTGGGCTTGTCTTCCAATACTGTCCCACAGTGATACACATTATAACTTGGATTTAAATCCAGATCTCCAAATTTCAAATCTAGTGCTCTTTTCTTTGGGCTAGTGGTTTATAAATGCTGGATCACTTCATGAATGTGATGAAAGTTATGGTTCCCCTTCACAAAAATCCATGCACAAGTATGTAGTAACAGATCTCGGTGCACAATTTCAAGGGGTTCACTGATGATATGAAGTTAGAAATTCCCGTTCTAAGTTATGCCATCTCTAAACCAACTCGTGTCAGCTGACAAGGGTGCATGGAGAAAGCCTTCTTAGTGGTCACGGCATTGAAATTAGAGACTCTTAAGAGAAGAAAGCTTGTGGAGCGTCTCTTAGACAATCTGTCAGGATCAGGACTTCTTTTTCAACACCCTGAGAACACTGCCTGTACTCTAGTACAGCATGTTTTGCAGGTGTGGCTCCCTTATTAGAATGCAAGACACTGGGTGGAGTGGAAATGTCTAACATAAGTAACTACAACCACCCCAACAATATCTCTATCACCACCACTGTTACTGAACATCTATTCCAGTTTGACACTTTATCACTACATGACAGCCAGTATTCTAATTCATTTACTTTTCTGAATAAACATATAAGGTGTTTATTATTATTTCCTTTTACAGTAAGGCACTAAGTCACAGAAAGGTCAAGTGAATTGTCCAGGGCCACACAGAGAGTAAGGGGTGCAGCTGAGACACAGGCTATTTGGCTCTTGAGTCTGCTATTACCTGCCACCCCAGACTCTCACCCTCTTGCCATGTACTGCCCATGTGAGCTTTCTGTTACAATTATAAAATGTTTAATTTTCTTTAATAAATCTAACAATGAAGCATAATTATCATGACATTCATTTATTATTTCTTAATACTTTTGTTTCATAATAATTTTAGATTTACACCAAAGTTGCAAAAATAGTAGATGAGAGTTCCCTTTTATTCATCTTCTAAGAAATTAACATAGGGCCGGGCGTGGTGGCGCACACTTGTAATCCCAGTACTTGGGAGGCGGAGACCGAAGGATCCAGGTTCACAGCCAGCCTTAGCTACTTAGTGAGGCCCTCCGTGACCTAGTGAGACCCTGTTTCAAAATAAAGAATAAAAAATAGGGCTGGGGGTGGAGCTCGGAGGTAGAATGCCCCTGGGTTCAATCCCCAGTACCGGAAAAAAAAAAAAAAGAAACTAACATAAATAATGCTACTATTCACTAACTTACTGATATTTGAATTTTGACAATTTCCCCCAACAAATGTCCTTTTTCTGGTCCAGGATGTAATCATGATCAAACACTGTTTTTAGTTGTAGCATCTCTTCAGTCTCCTCAAGCTGGGGCAGTTCTTCAGTATTTAAGCTTCATAATCTTCTTTTGAAGCATGTTGGGTAACATGTTTGTAGATGGTCCTTCAGTGTGGGTTTGTCTGATACTCTTGAGTGTACATTGGGGGTACACATCTTAGGTAAGAACATCACAGAAATGATGTTGTGTCCTTAGTGCATCATGCAAACAGGTTTATGATATGAGCACATCTCATTGCTGGTATTGTCAACTGTATCATTTGGGGAAGGTGTTGTCTGCCAGATTTCTCCACTGTGAAGTGACTATTTTTAGTAAGATCCTTTGGGACTATGCAAATATCCTGCTTCCTATATGATAATGTGGAGTGTGTGTGTGTGTGTGTGTGTGTGTGTGTGTGTGTATGTGTGTGTGTGTGTTACTAGGGATTGAACCCAGGGGTAGTCTACTTCTGAGCTACATCCCCAGCCCTATTTTATTTTTTATTTGGAAACAGGGTCTCACTTAGTTGCAGAGGGCCTCATTAAGTTGATGAGGCTGGCCTCGAACCTGCGATTCTCCTGTCTCATTCTCCCAAGTACTGAGATTACAGGCATGCGCCACCATGCCCAGCCCCATATCATAATTTTACTCAACAATTTTTATAGCCATTGATGATTCTTGCCTGCAACAATTATTACTGCAGCATTTGCATAATAAGAATTTTCTAATTCCATTATTTTTCTACATTTATCAATTGTCAGTCCACTCTCCTCACCATGGTCAGGGAGACCTGTCCTTCCTCATATTTCTTCAGTTATTTACTTATATCAGTTTGGACTTGTGGAGTTATTTGATTCTGTCATTGTTTATTTTGTTAATAAAACTGTCCCCAGCCAGGCCATTGAGAGATTCTTAAATCTGGCTCCTGGGCACTTTGATAATTCCTTTTTGAGAAATTCCTTACTTTCTGAAACCACAAAATGTTCATGTATTTCCCCAGTACCTACTCCAGGCCAGGAATCGACATCTTTCTAAGGAGTCCTGATTACTTTTGTTGCAGAAGCAGGATAATGGTATTTAGAAATCAAGATCTGGTGCCCGGTGTGCACATAGGCACTATGGTGCCATTGCTTCTCAGCAGAGAGCTAGGGATTGGATGCATGTACACATAGCTGCATTTATCTCTATTTATACACACACACACACACACACACACACACACACACACACACACGCACACACACATGCAAATATGCCCATGGACACCACAAGTTGATACTGATACTGCTGGTTTCCATCTAGTATCACAGGTTTCATTCTAACCTTCCCCTTTCACTATTTGTCAGAAATCTAGCTCTCATTATATACTATATATTTATTTATTTACTCAATTACAGTATATGCATAAAGGGTTTTCAGAATGGTAACCCATACACCTGTGAATAGCAAATTTGATAATTAGAAGTACAATGTTTATGTACACTTATTTCTATTTTTAACTATTCAGCATACTATCAGAATATTCTTTCCCAAGGTTACTTTGATTAGTTCTTTACTTTCCCCAACCTCCTTTAATGTGGTTATGTTATTTATTTGTCATACAGTAGGTTCATTTCATACTATTTATATTTCTTTTTGCCCATCTCATAGACACATATACTGGTTGGGTTATCTATATCTATCATCTATCTATCTATCTATCTATCTATCATCTATCTATCTATCTACCTACCTATCTATCATTAATTTTAGGGTACATGAAGCATCTCCATGGTTTTAAAAGTTAGAGTTATATAAAAAGGTATACTCAGAAAAGTAACGTTCCTTCCTATCATCCTGTTTCCATCTCATTCCTACCTATCCTCTATAGGCAAGTAATCCCCTTAGTTTCTGATTTAATCTTCCTGTATTTCTTTTGCACAGATAAATAGATACATATATATTTTCTTGTATCTCCTTCTTGAAAGAGTATGCTGTAAACATTCCTTTGCATTCAGTTTTACTCAATATTTTTCAGAAATCACTCCATGTCAGTTACTAGTCTCAGTTTTACAGATGAAGAGACAGACTTAAGCAGGTTGAAGAACCTGTGCAAGGTAAGGAATAGAGCTGGAATGTGAACCTGAGAAGTTTCAACTCCAAAATCCAGACACCTTAATCTTCATCAGAGTTTCTCACCCAGAGCCTCTAGGCATATTCTTGGGGGATTGTTAGGTTCTCAGTGTTCTCTTACATCATTCTAAAAATTAATACATGAGTGTTCTGGATCAAGTCCTGTCAGGCATTTCCATTGTCTTGTGATCTGAAAATCATGCACTTGTCCAAAGTGAATACCATCCATGCAGCCACATAGGGAAAGTTGTAGGAGGGGGAGAGAGAGAGAGAGAGAGAGCAATTACCTGGCTGTGGCCTTGGCTTGCAGTTCAGGGAAGGCAGCATGGCCCTGCACCATGTGGTCTATCTAAAAGACAAGAGGGACTGGTCAATTTTATAGCTTCTCTAAGCCGTGTTTAAGCTATAAAGGATGTATAAAAATGTCTGTTTCTTCCAACTCTTTGTCCATAGAGAATCTAAGAACATTAAAATGCTAGTTCAGTAAAAGTGCCTCAGGTCTCTCAGGGATCTAGCTTTGCTTAACCTAGTGACAACCTCTTGGATTTATAAAACAAAGAAATTCAGAGAGAAGAGGAATAGGAAATGATACCCCCCAAGGCTGAACTGGTAGCAGCAGGTAGCATCGGGTCCAAGATCGAGGAATGAGGAAGGAAGGTAACTGGAGTTGAATGGTGGGGGGTCTGGCTGTTAAAAGCGCTGTCTCTGGATCCCATCATTCCCCCTCCTAATGCAGGCTGTCACCCCAGGGCAATGTGAAATCTTGAGTTACTTACTCACTGAGGCTCACTCATGGAGGAGCTATGATGGACGGGAAGAGTGAGAGAGTATGACGGGGGAGTTCCAGCTCAGAAAAAAAATGGAGGTGCCCCAGAGCTGTCAAGAGAAACTCCCTCAACTGAAAAGTTGTCACAGGGGAAACCAGGG
This sequence comes from Glis glis, assembly GCA_004027185.1. Taxonomy (NCBI): domain Eukaryota; kingdom Metazoa; phylum Chordata; class Mammalia; order Rodentia; family Gliridae; genus Glis; species Glis glis. The sequence goes on from PVJS01002741.1 coordinate 8,390, forward strand.
CAGCTCTCCAAGGTCAGAAATGTCTGAGCTCTTCAGATACCACCTTCTCATCTGAAATCCCTTGTCTAGGATTTAATTCCTAATCCCCTTGGTGGTTCTAAACAAAACAGCGTGTCATATGCACTGGGAACAGAGATGTTCCCCCAGGCTTCACTCTGCTTGCTAAGACACAGCCACCACTGTGCTGGAGTCCCTGAACCTAATCTGTGTATTTCTCAATGTTTACTTGAATCTCTAGGACTCTAAAACAACCATTCCGAGAGACTTATTTTCACTCAAACTATGAACAGACAGGCTGTTTGGCCTCATGGAGATGGGCTCTCTGAGCATGCGTCCTGAGAGCCAAGGCTGGGTAAAGAGGAAGAAAGTTTGTCCTGGAGCTACAGGAGTCAGCTCAGGCTTTGGCCCTGGTTCTCACTGTGTGACTTTGAGCAAGTCACTGCTCTGAACCTCAGTCACCTCCTTTACCTGTTGGACTCCTTGCAAAACAGGAGTGCCAGGAAGTAAAGCGCATCTACGACAATGCCAAAAATAGCTGGTCTCCAACCTGCAATCCTCCTGTCTCAGCCTTCCAAGTCCTGGGACTACAGGTATGCGCCACCACGCCCAGCGAGCAAGACACATTTTGAAGAAAATAAAACAAGCTTAGTGACTGACCATTATAGAATATTAGAAAATCAGAGTTAGGTGACCTTGGATTAGGGATCTAAGAAAAGGAAATGTGGTTGTATAAATTCTACCTTTTCATGTTCTCTCTTCCTGATGTTTTGACACCTGAGGCCTTGCTGACTCTGGAGAGTCTGCCTCTCCCAGGGCAGGTCAGCTCCCAGAGAAGGTGAACCTCCTGCCTGGGAACAGCCTTTTTCACAGGCATGTTAATGAATCCAGAGCTCACCTCCCCGCCACCCCCTTCCTCTGTGGGACTCTCCCACTCAGAGTCATTCTTCTGCTTTACTCACACCAGGGCCAGATGTCAGACACCCACTGACAGCCCCTTCTTCCCCAGAGCCTACTGAAATTGTTCAAGATCACCAAGCAATACTGAGTCTGCTTCCTCTACCCTGCCTATTCCTTCCCATGAACACCAGAATATACTGGCCCATGATTGTCCCTCCCTCCCTCTGCCTCTTGACTGACCCCAGTGCCTACTCATGTAGCCCCACATGGTATGGGGTGCCCTTTCTTCCAGGGAATTAAGAATAATAAACTAGCTTTTCAATGACCATTGTCTCCTGCTCTGTTAGTCTTACCATATCTGAATAATAAGAAAGCTTACATCTTTTTTTTTTTTTTGGTACTGGGGATTGAACACAGGGCATTCTACCTCACCTCGGAGCTATACCCCCAGCCCTTTTTATTTTTTACTTTTAAACAAGGTGTTGCTAAGTTTCTGAGGGCCTCATTAAGTTGCTGAGGCTGGCCTTGAACCTGAGATCCTCCTGTCTCAGCCTCCTAAGTACTGGGATTACAGGTGTGTGCCGCCACACCTGGCAAATACCTACAGCTTAAGACATGGAAAAAACAGGCTTTGTAAATAGAGAACTGAGTTCAAATTTGTGGTCGACATTTGCCTTCTGTGCAACCTCGGGGAAGTTACTTAACCTCTTAGAGCCTCATTTCCTACAACTGAAAAACAGGGATAATACAATTTGCTTTGCAGGGAAGGTTGTGGTGAGTGCCCATTATAGAGGTGGCTTTCAGTTCATAACAACGGTTATGAAGAAGAAGGGAGAACCACCAAAAGAATGAAAATGGCATGGAGAAGAGGATCCCAAACAGTAAACTGCAGTTTTTGCTTTCCATTGCATCTGGTAGTAGAGCCCTCTCCTGATTAACAAAGAATGAGCCAACTTGTCAAATCACTGAGCACTCTTTTCAACAGTCTGGAAGTGTCTGTTCCTAGGGCTGACCTTAGAACTTATGTTCAAATCTCTAATGCATTTAGCACTGTATAGAAGGACGTGGTGTTCCTCCAGCAGTATTTGTTTCCCAATGAGATAACTGGATTCACAACAGCGCCTGTCTTTGCCAAGTGGTTGCCTCAGAAATATACAGACAGAACTAGTCTATGTTCTTGTTTCTGCCATCTTCTCAGATTTCAGCCCTAAGAGCAGACAGATGGCGAGTAGGAGGAAAAGGCTAAACACCACCAGGATAGGAAGGGAGCATGAGATGGCAAGAGGCAGGTCTGCTGCAGGCTGGTTTTCAGGTCTAATCAAGATGGAAAAGTCACTTTACAGCAGACAACTTGGGGTTTTAGATACTTCTTCATAAAGGTGGAGTCTGCATTTGGAACATGGGAGAAACAACAGTGCTATTCAGATCTCGACTGAGTAGTGCAGGGTGGCACCTGGCCCACAGATGGATTTTATTTAGCATATATGTTTTTAAAATGAACCAGGCCAGGCGTGATGGTGCACGCCTATAATCCCAGTACTTGGGAAGCTGAGACAGGAGGATCGCAGGTTGAAGGACAACCTAGCAACTTAGCAAGACCCTGTTTCAAAATAAAAAATAAAATAGGACTGGGAGTGTAGCTTGGAGATAGAATGCCCCTGCATTCAATCCCCAGCAACACACACACACACACACACACACAGTTAGGAGATTTCCCATAAAGTTCAGATTCCAGCTTCTCTTACAGAACTTAAGGGTATAAAACAATGGGCTTGAGCTGGGCGTGGTGGCGCACGCTTGTAATCCCAGTATTTGGGAGGCGGAGACCGGAGGATCTGGGTTCGCGGCCAGACTGAGCTACTCAGTGAGGCCCTCCGCAACTTCGTGAGACCCCGTTTCAGTAAAAGGATAAAAAATAGGGCCGGGGGTGTAGCGCGGAGGTAGAACGCCCCTGGGTTCAATCCCCAGTACTGCAAAAAAATAAAAATAAATAAGTAAATAAAACAATGGGCTGCCCATATTTGCTCCATGACAAGAGTCAACTGGAGCTGAATGACAGCTGGTCCCCTTGCACAGGCTGTACTCTCCAGTTGTGAAAGGCCCCACCATCCCTGTCACTCCCTAATGATGAGCACCAGATTTTATCCATATATCATCACCATTACACTAATGTTTTACTTACACCTGAGGTCTATAATCTGTGCCCATCCCTCTGTTGAAGGAAGGAACAAGGTACTGGGCCACAGAGTACTGTGAGATGCAAGAGAAACTTCTCTGCAAAAGAACTATTCCTTTGCCCAGTCTGTTTACTCATTTATACTGAAGACTCCATTAGGCATTTGAGTTCCTGACCCTTGCAATGGCAGAGGGAGTACAGGACAAGGAGTCCTGAGACCTGAGTGCAGGCCTGGCTCAGGGCATGGTCTTGGGCAAGATCATCTCTGACTCTCTCTCTAAAACACAAAATTAATATGACAAATAGCGAAAGAGAACTGCATTGTCTGAGATACCAACACTGTTGACAAAGATTTCACAAGCAAAAAAAGAGAAAGAAAGAAAGAAAGAAAGAAAGAAAGAAAGAAGGAAAGAAAGAAAATCACACATAATGAATGTAACCCTAGAATTTATTTTAAATACCTTAAGTTTTATGGCCACTTGGCTAAAGAAAGCTATCTTTTGTATAATGGGTTTTCTTTCCTACTAAAATCAGGTTTATGTATTAGTCTTGAGGCTGTCCTTTGCTTTGCTGGCAAAGAAATTATTATGCTTATAGAAATATTCACCACTTTTCACAACTGCTTTATTTTTCTATTTACATTAACCTGTAGTGCTACTTTCTTCAAACCTGAGCTATTAACTCTACTTATTATATCTTCTTATCTGGAAGCTAACAGCCTTTGCCTGCTTTTTCCATCCTGGAATTCTCATGAAAAACTAATGGAAGAGGAAAGGACAATCTAGACAATCTCATCTATACTGCTGGAAAGGACCGTGGATTTCAACACTGGGCAGTCTCTAGGAGTAACAAATACTCTTGAAAGAAAGTGTCAATGACTTTTTATATGGAACATCTTCACTTACAAGGGGATAGATTCTGATTTAATGCATAGCTAGTGTCATCAGTTTCATTCACCATCAAAGTTGGCAGCTTTGTGTATTTTTAGTTTGTTAATTATTTCACTTATTTGTGAAATTAACATGTGATATATGATTCCTAGGCATCATTCTAAAAACTAAGGATGCAAAGACAAAAGTCAAAAGTCATTGCTCTCACAAAGTTCTGCCTACAAAGGGAAAATGGGTGTACCAATATTCAAAAAAAGTCTAGAGTGGAAGTGTTCCTTGTGGAATCCACAGATGTTAACTGAGCACCTATTCCTTTCCAGACATCGTAAGTAAGTACAGGGAATTCAGCGGTAATTTAATTAGACTTAATCTCTGTCCCATGGATATTATATCTATTGAAAGGTACAGTCAATAAATAAGTATAATTATAATAAATACAATAAGAGAGAGTGCCTAGTGTTGTGAAGAAAATAAACAGATTACTGTAATAAGGACACTGATTTTAGAAAGAGTGGTCAGAAAAGAGCTTTCTGAAGATGAGACCTAAGCTAAACCATGAAAAAGAATAGGGACCAAGTCGGGCGTGGTGGTGCACGCTTGTAATCCCAGTACTTTGGGAGGTGGAGACCGGAGGATCTGGGTTTGCGGCCAGCCTTAGCTCGCTCTCTCTCTCTCTCTCTCTCTCTCTCTCTCTACTTAGTGAGGCCCTCTGCAACTTTGTGAGACCTGGTTTCAAAATATAGTTTAAAAAATAGGGCCGGGGGTATAGTGCGGAGGTAGAACGCCCCTGGGTTCAATCCCTGGTACCACAAAAAAAAAAAAAAAAAGAATAGGGACCAACAATTTCCAAGTAAAGTAAAGGGATAAAAGATGCAAAGATTCTGTAGAAGGAAAGAGCTTCCTATGTCCTAGAACTTGAGAGTCCACTGAAGCTTGTAAAGAGGAAAACTGTAAAATAAAATGAGGACAAAGAGGAAGGAAGTGGGCAAATCAAGTAGGCCATGGTAAGTCTTTCTATTCTAGTTTAAGGACAATGGGGAGATACAGAAGGGTTTCAATTAGGGGAATAAAGTAAATCTATTTGCTTAAAATGTCTTTCAAGGGCTCCATGTCTAATAATGGCTGAATAGCTCATATCATTCCAATTCTCGTACAGATAGCAATCATAAGTTTTGATCAACATATAGCAAATAGTTCTCTGAAGACACAGAAAAGTGTCCAAAATCTTGTAGAAACTGGAGAGGTTTAGCTAGACAGAAGGAAAAAAATGGCACTGCACGTGTTCTACAGATTTTTGCCTGAGGGTAGGCCCCAATCAGAGCCAATACTAATTGGCTAACAACTAATTAACAACAGCTAATACTCAGAAAGAAATATAAAACCTTCCTAGTTAATAAATGAGAATCAGAGTTCAAGGAAATGCAGTAGCTAGAAAGTAAGTTGGGAGTGGGGGATCCTAGGAAGGAGAGAGGCATAGAAAGGGAGTCCAACACTTTGTATATGATTTCTGCCCCAATCTCTTGGATGATCACAGAATTATAGGAACACCATAAGTACCCAGGTGCAGCTAAAATAATTCAACAGAGATTTCAGTAGGTACCTACCACAGGAGAGATGAAACTTGGAGTTCAGCTAAATAAACTACCTGCTAAACCAAGAAAATCAATACTCTTCAAAGGAATAAAAATGATCCAGGCTTTCTATCATATATCATTTACAATGTCCACAATATGACCCCAAATTATTAGATGTATGGAGAAATATGAAAATGTAAATCCATACTTAAAAGGAAAGCTATTTAATGGACATGTAACCTGAGATGACACAGATACGAGAATGAGAAGACAAGGATTTTAAAGCAGGTAGTTTAACAGTGCTCAAGGGTGGAGAAGAAACTATTCTCTTTATTGACAAATATACAGGAGATAGCAAGGAAATAAACTATTAAATGGAAATGCTAGTGTTGATAAACGTAATATCTGAAATAAATATATAGCAGATGGGCCGAACAGGTGATTGGAGAGGACAGGCAAAGAGTCATGAACTTAAAAATAGAGCAGGAGCATGAGAGAGAGTGAGAGAGAGAGCAAAATAGAAAATATAAATGAGAATATATACTGAGAAAAGAAAAACTCCCTGAGTCTCTCGGGGTCTATGAGACAACAGCTAAAGGTCCCAAATATGTGTACTTGGAGTCACAGTAGCATTGAGGAGAGCAAATGGAACAGAAAAGGTATTCAAATGCCAAAAGTTTCCCAAACTTGATGAAAGACATTAACTTACAAATTCAAGAAGCATGAATCCAAAGAACATCACATTTCTGCATATTATAATCAAAACTGAAGATTAAGAAAAAGTCTTTAGAGCCACCAGAGAAAACTGCCACATTACACAAAGGGGAAGAATGACAGAAGTGGTGGCCAACTTACAAGAAATAATGGTGCCATAATACAAAATATTGACATCTTTAGATGTTGAAGGGGGAATAAAAAAGAATCTGCCAACTATGAATCTATATCAAACAAAAACATTTCAATATGATTTTTAGAACGCAAAAGAAATACATTGAAATAAAAGAGAAAGAATGTCTTTTTCCATTTGATCTGTACTATAAGAAAGGTTACAGGAAGTTCTTTAGTCTAAAGGGAAAAGATACCAGATGGAAACTTAAATTTTAAGAAATAAAAAGTAATCAAACTGGTCATTATGTAGATAAATACAAAATATAATATTTTAGTTCTCAGAATTTCTTTAAAATATATGAACTGTTTTGTTCACCCAAAATTCAAACATTGATGCCCCAATCCCCAAAGTGACTGGGGTCTTTAGGGAAGTAATTTAGGTTAAATGAGGTTGTAACAGTGGGGCCTTAATCCAACAGAACTAGTGTCTTTATAAGAAGAGGAAGAGATACCAGAGCTTGATTTCCACCTGTGTGTGTGCACATGTGTGCATGTGTTCTCTCTCTCTGTGTCTGGGTAAAGGCCATGTTAGGGCACAGCAAGGAAGTTCCCATCAACAATACAGGAAGACTTAAGTCCAACCATATTGACCTTTACATGAAACCTAAAGAATCTAAACACTGCCAAATGAAAATCAGAAAAATTATGATACTGGACAGAAAACCAAGACTCAACTACATGCTGTGTTCAAGAAATTCATGTTATGTAGACAAGGATAGACACAATGGTGGTTTGGCCAACAGTGCTGGGAGATGGATTGGTGATATATTCTGGAGGTGGAACTCATAGGACTTACTGATGGATTGGATGTAGGGAGAGAGAGGAAAAGAGTCAGGAATTAATCCTAAAGTTCAGGCTTTGATAAAAAATATAAATGATAGTGCTCTTTCCCAAGATGAAGACAAATAATGCAGGATTAATTTTGGAAGGGCATCAGTTACTATAGTCAGAAAACTGGGAGTAATTCTCAACTCCTGCTCCCTGCCTCCCTGACATCTAATCCATTTTCTCCATTGACAGCAGTGGTATCCTCCAAAACCCTGACCTCTCTCTTTTGCACACTTCACATCCAATCCATCAAGAAAGCCTGTTGGCTCTACTTTCAAAGTACCTCCAAACCTGACCACTCTTTACCAGCTCCATTGCCAGCATCCTTATCTTGGCGGGCTTACTGCAATAACATCTTTCTGGTCTCTGTGATTCTGTATCCCCACGCCCACCCCACAACCAATTCTCAGCATAGCAGGCAGCAGTCAGAATGATCCCTTAAAAACCCAAGTCATGCCGAGCGTGGTGGCGCACGCTTGTAATCCCAGTACTTTGGGAGGTGGAGACCGGAGGATCCGAGTTCGCGGCCAGCCTCAGCTCTCTCTCTCTCTCTCCCTGTCTCTCTCTCTCTCTCTCTCTCTCTCTCTACTTAGTGAGGCCCTCTGCAACTTCGTGAGACCCGGTTTCAAAATAAAGTATAAAAAATAGGGCCGTGGGTGTGGCGCGGAGGTAGAACGCCCCTGGGTTCAATCCCCGGTACCGCAAAAACAAAACAAAACAAAACAAAACAAAAAAACCCAAGTCATATTGTCTCACTCCTCTGCTCATTATTCTCCAGTGGTTTCCCAGTTAACTCATGGCAAAAGCTAAAATTCTTGCAGTGGCCAATAATATGGGCCCCTTTCTCCTCTCTGAACTTATTCTCTGTATCTCTCATGTTGGTTCTCTTTGCTCTACCAATGTGACTTCTTTGCTATTCCTGTAATGCCCCAGGCAAGAAATCCCCTTAGAGCCTTTGCAGAGACTTCTCCCTGGAACTGGCCTGTCCTTGCCATCCAATTTAAAATTGCAACCTGATCATCTGAACTCACAATACCCTTCTTCTATTCTTTTTAATAACTTATACCATAAAATGAAATGTATTTATTTGTTTGTATTATCTGTCTCCTATTAGAATGTAAGTTGGAGAAGGTTTCAGGTTTGGGGGAAAGAGGAACAGAAGAGACTCTCTTACTGAAAATTTCCCACTCAGCACCTTGAACCTACTATGCACTCAATAAATATTGGCTGTATAAATCAACTCACTGTAAAGAGTTTAGACTTTATTCTGTAGACAACTGAAGAGCTGTCAAGAGTGCAAGGGTTTCAGAAAGACTGATTTAGCTACAGTGCAAGAGAGGGATTAGAGGGGAAAGATTAGAGGCAAGAAGCCAGTTAGGAAGCTCTGCAGGAATCTAGGTGGGTATACAAAAAATATAGTGAAAGCTAGGGCAGGAGGAGGGAACAGGGAGACGTTTGTTTTTAAAGAGTTGGTATGTGTAGCCATGAAGTCATTCCAATTAGCTAATGTGAAATGCTGGGGACACACCTAAGTCTACAAACAGATCCCATTAGTACTGATACACAAACATATTCCTCTCATGGCCCTACAAAGCCTGACAATAGTAATTACTTCAAGATACTTGAAAAGAATATCACCCTACTGACAATTGCTGCTTCTGGAGAGTCTACAGGAGAACATATATAAAACTCTGAAACACAATTAAGAGTTAGATCTGATTCTGGAAAGATCTGGCCAGATGGGGTTTAAATATTGTAGTTTAGCAGGGCGTGGTGGCGCACGCTTGTAATCCCAGTACTTGGGAGGCTGAAACCGGAGGATCCGGGTTCGCGGCCAGCCTCAGCTACTTAGTGAGGCCCTCCGCAACTTAGTGAGACCCTGTTTCAAAATTAAAAATAAAAATTAGGGCTGGGGGTGGAGTTCAGAGGTAGAATGCCCCTGGGTTCAATCCCCAGTACCCAACATAAATAAATAAATAAATAAATAAATAAGTAAATATTGTAGCTTTCCCACTTACAACTAACTGTGAGCTCTTGATCAAGTTACCTTACCCTTCTCAGCCTATATCTTTACAAGTAAAACTAATATCATAACACTGACTGCATATACATGTGGTGAAGATCAGATGAAATACCAAATCTTACTGGGCCTAAAAATACTTGGCATATACCAGGTACTTAGTACGTGTTAGCCTCTACCTTTCTAGTAGGATGAAGAGATAGTACACTCTATGTTTATGTATTACAATAAATTATAAGTATGAATTCTGAACCCAACTTTCTTTTTTTTTTGTGGTACCAGGGATTGAACCCAGGGGTGTTCTACCTCCGCGCTACACCCCTAGCCCTATTTTTTATACTTTATTTTGAAACCGGGTCTCATGAAGTTGCGGAGGGCCTCACTAAGTAGAGAGAGAGAGAGAGAGAGAGAGAGAGAGACAGGGAGAGAGAGAGTGAGAGAGCTGAGGCTGGCCGCGAACGCGGATCCTCTGGTCTCCGCCTCCCAAAGTACTGGGATTACAAGCGTGCGCCACCATGCCCGGCTCCAACTTTCTTATTTGACGATGAACTACTAGAGTGACCTCATTCTTGCCTTGACTGGTATAATCGATCTGGAAATCCCTGTAACACGCTAGAAGAGCTGATGAATGAAGACGTGAAATGGCAGCCTACATAACACGCACAGAACTGTGCACACTGCGAATATTCATAAACTGCTTACAGCAGACTGACTTCCACGGGTGACTTCCTGACTTCCTGAGGCTAGCCCCAGATGGAGCAGCCTTGGAGATAAGAAGGCAGACAGGTACTTACAATGCACAAATCCTAAATTTCCAGGGGCATACAGCAACTCGCTGCCTTGTGACCCCGTGACTCAAGTTCCCAAGTTCAAATTCTGGGTTCACACATTTCCAGAGTAACCCCTCATCTCAGCCCAATTGTTCCTGAAAGCCAGTGACACCACAGGGTGGCTTACAAACTAAAAATGACTTCAATTAAGGAAGGGAAAAGCAGTTGGAGGGGATGGGCTAGATCCAGCTAGAAACAGGCTTTGGCATCTGGATGTAGTGAGTACGTGGGGTTAGTGTTCTATGGAAAAAGTCTGGGCAAGAAGCAATGATTTTTGCACAGTTTTTCTGACAAATTGGCAAGCATTGATAGTCCTTGATGGGTGTTTGGTGGTATAACTAAAATCAGTCATCCATGGAAAGGGAGTGAGTGCCTTTCAAAGAAGAAATAAGTGCCAGTGAAATGAATGATGTGAAATGAGTCAAAAACGGGTCTAACTCTCAGTCAAATGAAACTATGAGGGCTCCAGAGCCAGAACAGATTCTAGTTTTTTCTTCATCCTGAAGATAACCAGATGAAGATGTTTTAAAAAGTTCCAATCTATTCACATACTTGGAATAAAGGATTTGCTTTATAATGGAACTCTGTAACTGGAAAAATGAGATCAAATAATATTTTTTAAACAAATCTACAGTTTATATATTTCTTTAATTTATTTTCCTTGTCTTTGTCTTCTCTTCTTTTCCCTTACTTCCCCCTTCCTCTCTTCTCCCATTTCCTTTCCCTTCTCTTCTGCTGTACCTGGTGCCATAGTATGAACAATATACTACTACTGGGGAGCTGCTTCAGGATGTGGCTTATTAGAGATGTGCACATGAAACAAAGGACAAAAAAAGATACAACTTTCTCTTATGGAGTCCTATGTAATGATAATATATTTTAAAACCAGAGATCAAATATGTAAGAGAATAAAATAGAGTTAGTAAATTGTAAGGGAAGGCCAGTGGCCAAGGAACAATATGGAGAGGCCATTATAATGAACAGAAGTGTCTCCAGGCTGTGCTGGTTACCCTGAGTTTAGTGGTCCATCTGTGAAATGCAAATGATACCTTTCCTATCTCACAGGAGTTCTGAAAGGATTAAATGATATAATACATGAAAATTCTTGGAACTGAAAATGAGAAATGTGCCTTCAAAATAACATTAGACATCATGATTATTGTGAATGCTACTCAAGGCTTAACAAGACTGTGGATATAAATCCCGCTCAGATAAAAATACTCAATACACTATAATTATTGTTAATAATAATATCATCATTATTCTCACTCTATCTATTTTATAGCTGGCTTCTATCTCTTTGCTTGCCATCTTTGAACTGATGATTTATTAGGAAGTCTGCTTTGCTCTTGTTTCAGATTTTGCCCCATCATGCAAGCTTTAGATTTCTTACCCCACTAAGTCTAAAGTTTTCAATTCTATGAATTCTTCAATGAAATTGACACAGCTGCATCAAAATAGGTTGGGGATTATAATCTAGAGCTTATATATATTGTTATATTAATTAATATTATAGTTATAATAGGATTATATTATTATATATTATATAATTATATCACATAATTATATTATAGACTATATTTACATTTTTATATGTGTTGCACATCTGAGACAATGGGACAAAATGTGTTAAGATTTTTCCCTCTTTAAGCCATGGGTCAATCATACCCCAGGCCTTGGCCCAATGAATGGATCAAATGCAACTTGATTGGTTTATAGTGAAAAGCTAACGGAGTAGATAAACACTAACAATTCCCATGACTCCTATCAAAAACCATAGTGGAATACTATGAAGATATTTTACTAATGGCAAAAAAGAGGTCACATTTTTTATTAAAATTCAGGCTCATGAAATAAGCATAAACAATTCTTGTCCACAAATATATGTCATAACATTATGTGAAGATGGCTTATATCCAGAGCAAACTTTGAGCCAAATGCTGGGGAAAAGATTTCCAACTGATACAGATGTCCAATTTGCATACTAAGTCTCTGAAAACCTGTTGAAGGAAAGGCTCATGAATGAGGTATCCTATGCAGAACTGGTTTACTGGATTTTTATCCTTGTTCAAAAAGCTTCCAGATTGTGTCATCTATGAGTTCCAGGTCTATTAAGGGTGATTATACTATGACGTGGGGTTGAAAGGAGCTATATTTCGATGTCTCTAATGTGCCACAGAAAGGGAAAGGATATTTAACTTGAAAGTTGCATAAACACACAGTTTAAATATAAAGTAGGCTTCATTACCAATATACTTTAGGCATAATGATGTATTCCTTCTTGACTTTTCTAGCACTGTTTTTTAAGACCAATCAGATACTACTTATTTCATACTTCTCTATCAGAGTATGACCCTTAAAACCAGGGGTAATGACTTGTGGTTCATTGAATTCATTTCTATAGACGGTGTGATAGGAGAGACATAGAGCACCCCTTTGAACCCATCTGCCCACCTATGCTTCCACCTACTTTGAGGAAGCCTTTGAGACCATTAGGTATAAAATAGAAATACACTAAGAAATAGAATTAATGGTCATTTGTGTCTATATCCAGTTTTGGATCAGGCCACTGAATTTGGCTGAACATTTAGAAGAGCTGGTAGGGGATTCAGGCCATAAATAGATATTTTTAGTGTAGCATAGAAAATGGGAGATTGGGTAACTGAGCCTAGGTCTCTTTTCCCTGGTATTCCTCATCCAATCTCTCAGAGGCCCTGCTGATCTACTGACCTTCATTCCTAGTCATCATCATCCTGATCCTCATTCCAGCCCTCCTGGTTTTTATCTGGGGATTAATCTAATAAAACTGGTCTCCCTTCCTTTGGTCATGTTCCATTGGGCCCTTTCCCTCATGGCTGTCAGCTAAAGTTTCTTACAACTGAGATCTGAACATGTTCACCTACTCATCCAACCTTTCACTGGTTCCCTTTGGTCTATGATGTTCAATTTCTTAGCATGTTTTATGGGGACTTCTTAAGATGTGGTCTCTGCCCTGCTCTCTATCTTGTTGTAAGCTATTCTTCTAATAGGTTATGCCAAACTAACATTCTAGACTACTTCCAACTACCATCAAGTATGTCTCATTATTTGTCACGTCCATGCCTTCTTCCCTTGCAACGTTGTTCTATCTAGAAGCCTGTTCCTACCCTTCTTTGCCTGGTTAATCTCTATTTACCTTTTAAGGTTCAGCTTCTCTCATACAAAGGGTTTCCTAACCACCTTTATGCCAACTCTGAACTTTGTACCTCTGTTACAGTTTTCATCTCACTTTTGTGGATTTTCTGTTTCCCCTATTAGATACCTCTAATAATTCAACAAATTTCTACTAAGTACCTTCTGTGAGCCAGGTACTGAGCTGGATACAAAGATAAATGTGATATGGCCTTTGTCATTAAGGCGCTCATGGTTTTCTACAAAAATGGATTAGTAAGCCAGTAAGAACAGTATGATAAGAATTGGAGATGCATCTTAAAGGATATGCAAAATCATCAAGGTGATAAAGAACTCCCCAAGCAGGGAAAGAAGCAAATACAGGGGGGTAGAGGAATAAAATAGCATTAGCCTTAAAGAAGCTGTGAGTAGGAAGAGTTCTTCACAATCTAGTGTAATTGGTAGACACATGTGTGAGACTGGAGGGGACAGACCACCAAGGGTATGATGTGCCCAGAAAATCACCTGAACTGAATCCAGAGCTATGGAGAACCTCTGAAGAATCTGGGTTGGGGAGTAACATTGCCATTTTCACAAAGCAAAGTGTCACTCTCATTGTCCCGAGAAGAATGGATTGGTGTGGGGGGAACTAAATGAGAAGGACAGTCAGTGCTACCTGGGGCAACATTTATTCCTTCAGTAAACACAAATGCACTGTGTGTTAGTCTGTGCAATAAGAGAATGTTAACTTTGACTTAGGAGTCTGCAAATCTTCTAGATACTGGGTATATGGGAGAGGTGATAAATATGGGTGAGTCAGTGGTATAAAAACATTAATGACCCTACTGAGAAAATGTCAACTTACCAATTTTCCAGTAACACTCTGACCACCTTCATTTAGCCAGAATCCAGGGACCATGGCTGAGAAGTAAGGCCCCCAGACGCCTGGTACAAAAATCGGGTCCTTGCTGATCTGGAAAAAAAGAGGCATAGTGTGTGAACACACTGAACCGTCAGTGTTAGAGGGCTCCATATCCTCTCCTCCCCCCATCTGATGTTACCAGGACCATGGAAGTCAGCTTTTTATCTAATACCTTGTATGGTGGGGAAGTCATTCTCTTCCAATGAAGGTCATGACTCCATCTTTGGAAGCTTTCTGACAAATTAACTTAGATGTTAAGGTGGCAAAAGTGATCATTCTGCAAGGAAACCAACGAGGCATTTCCTTGCTGGCTCCCTCTCTGTGGCCAAAACTACAGCATTGATCACCATTCTCCACCCTTTGCAATGAGACGTTGCAGCTCTTCCCATTGGGAGGTGGGTCCCTTTCTCAATTTCTTCAATCTGGGCCCGCCTGGTGGCTTGTTTGGCCTAGAGAAGGAGGCAGAAGCAACACTGTGCCAGTTTTCTAGGCCTATACCTCCTAAAGGCCACGTGCTTGTATTCCTTCTCCTTCCCCTCTGCCTTGGCCATGAGACATGCCCGGGATGAAAAGACATGTGCCACAGAGCTGAGTCAGCCCAGTTGTCTCAGGTGATGTCCCAGCTATGTCAAAGAGCCCCGGCAAGACCAGAAAATCCCCCTAGTTACTCAGCAGCTGACTCTCCCAGACCACCAAAATCACCCAGCCAACCAACAGACTTGTGAGCAAAATGCCACATCTACTTTTACATGTTCCTAAGGTTTCATGTTTGCTACCTAGCATTTTTGTGGCAATAGCTAACGGATCCATTCCTTTCACAAGCATTTACTAGCCACCTGATAGCATGCCTTCTGGTGCTGGGAATGAGAGCTCTTCCCTTCAAGAAGCTCCCATCTAGGGGGGAACTATACAAATACACAGACAAGACTACAGCATGAAATGGTAAAGACAGCACATGGCTGTTAAGGGTGGGTAGGGGGCTGAGGAGCATGTTAAAGAGAAGTAGAAACGGAGGCCACTGTTTAGATGAATACGACAAGGCCAACTACCCATAACTATGTAGTCAAAATTTAAGCTGTCCTAACTTCCCTGATATGCCAGACAAAGCACAAAATGGAAGCTTTATGCCCTTGTCGGAATGACTGAATGAAACTAAAATGTAGGCTTCACATCCTGTCAGCACGATTCAGTGAAATCAAACCAGTTGGCTATGGGCAATCAGCTTAAACAGTTCTGTTTTCCTTAAAAATATAAAAGTTAATGTAGAACAGCCAATCAGGAAAGAGGTCAACATGCTTCCCCCTTTATGCTTTATAAACTGCACTGTAACTGCTAAAGGTGTGTTTTTCTTACCATTTGGGTAGAAGTCTTGCTGATCACAATCTATACATTTTGTATGACAACAGACGTTTTCCCTCATTTGTAATGATTTTATTTATTTATTTATTTATTTTTCTTTGTGGTACTAGGGATTGAACCCAGGGGAATTCTACCTCTGAGCTACACCCCCAGCCCTATTCAGCCCTATTTTATTTTGAAACACCGTCTTGCTAGGTTGATGCAAGTTTAATTAATTGCTGAGGCTGTCTTCAAGCCTGAGATCCTCCTGTCTCAGTCTCCCAAGTACTGGGATTACAAGTGTGCGCCACCACGCTCGGCTCTGATTTTATTTATTTATTTTTTTTTTGACAAATGGAATCATATAGAGGAGACTTCTTTGAGCAAAAGACATATACTTGACTTTGAAAGACTAGTAGGTTAGCTAGGTGAAATAGAACAGGCATTTTTAAACAAAGCCCTGTAAATGAATGGGAGAGGTGTTCTCCTTTTTTTATTATTAATTTAGTAGACTATGGCCATCCCTTTAAGTATTGTGAGTATGTAAAGAGAGAAGCCAGGGGAGCTGGGGATGTAGGCCAGTGATATACAGTGCTTGCCTGGCATGCACAAAGCCTTGGGTTCAATCCTCAGGGAAAAAAAAAATTCTTGCTGGGTGTGGTGGCACATGTCTGTGATCCCAGTACTTGGGAGGCTGAGACAGTAGGATTTCAAGTTCAAGGCCAGTCTCGGTAACTTAGCAAGACCCTCAGCAACTTAGTGAGATCCTGTTTCAAAATAAAAAATAAAGCCAGGTGTGGTGGCGCACGCTTGTAATCCCAGTACTTGGGAGGCTGAGACAGGAGGATGGCAGGTTCAAGGCCAGCCTCAGAAACTTAGTGAGACCCTGTTTCCAAATAAAGAATAAAAAATAGGGCTGGGGGTATAGGAGGTAGAATGCCCCTGGGTTCAATCCCCAGTACCGCAAAAAACCCCACAAAAAATAAAAATAAATACATAAATAAAAAAATAAAGACTGGGGGTATAGCTCAGAGGTAGAACACCCCTGGGGTTCATTCCCAGTACATAAGAGAAGGGGGGGGAGGGAGGAAGAGAGGGAGGGAGAGAGAGAGAGGGAGAGAGAGGGAGAGGGAGAAAGAGAGAGAGAGAGAGAGAGAGAGAGAGAGAGAGAGAGAAGCCAGGACAGGTGGCTATGGGCCATGTATTCATTCATCTGCAATGAATGGTACATGCTTCTCCTCCATCCAGCAGGAGGTCAGATTTATGGTTGTAGAAAGACAGCTTTCTATATACTCATTCAACCTTTACTGGCTCAGTAGATATGTCCTGACCATGATCCATGATCCAGATCCACCATGATCCAGATGTGTGGTAAGCACTGGAAATAATGGTTAAAAAAAAGAAAAAGAGCACAGTCCTTGCTCTCAGGAAGCATGCCATCCAGGACAGGAGGAATGCTAGGGTGGCCAGTCATTCAGATTTGGCCAGGACTCTACCAGCTTTAGCACTGAAAGTCTTGTGTCCTGAAGCGTCCCTCAGTCCCAGCCACAATGGAACAAGTGGTTACCCCAAGACAAGCACTGATCAAATCATCATATGAATGGGTAATTATGAACTGCAATATGCCAACGAGGGCAAGCACATGGTGTTCAGTGAACACAAAGATGAGTACGGTCAGGAAAAGTCCACACAGGAAGTGATATGGGAATCACGATGTGAAATCTAATATACATGGAATTTACTCAGAAGAGAGAGCGCACGTGTGTACCACAAGGAGCACACAGTAATTGATAATCACTCTCATTACTCTGCCTTTGTGAAGATTTTATCCCATGTCAACCCTAGAAACTCCTGCCCTAAACTACATTCCAGAGCTTCTTTGCGTTGAATAGGACAGTCCAAATTCATAACCACTTAGAACGCAGAGTTTAGAAGGTAGATGGACACCTGCCAGAACCAAATCATCTTTTCTTCTTTTTTTTGCGGTACCGGGGATTGAACCCAGGGGCGTTCTACCTCCGTGCTACACCCCCGGCCCTATGTTTTATACTTTATTTTGAAACCGGGTCTCATGAGGTTGCGGAGGGCCTCACCAAGTAGAGAGAGAGAGAGACGGGGGGGGGGGAGAGAGAGAGAGAGAGAGAGCGAGCGCTGAGGCTGGCCGTGAACCCGGATCCTCCGGTCTCCACCTCCCAAAGTACTGGGATTACAAGCGTGCGCCACCACGCCCGGCCCCAAATCATCTTTTCTTTTACCTGGCATCCCCTTCCCTTCCAGAACTCTCAGTCCCATCTGATAGACGAGTCTCAGACAGGTTGTAAAAGTTGTCCATGGTCACACAGCTAGTAAATAGCTGGGGTAGGATTTGAACTGAGGCACATGTTGACCTCAAACCCCTTACTATGCTTTTTGTTCCCCAAAGATTGCTTAGGAAGGTATACCTCACCCTCTGCCTCCTGCCTGCAGTCCCATGATTTTTGTGTGTGTGTGTGTGTGTGTGTGTGTCTGGGGATTGAGCCCAGGGCATTCTAGCTCCGAGCTACACCCTCAGCCCTATTTTATTTTTATTTTGAAATGGGGTCTTGCTAGGTTGATGAGAGTCTCACTATTTGCTGAGACTGTCCTTGAACCTGCGATCCTCCTGTCTCAGCCTCCCAAGTATTGCAATTACAGGCGTGTGCCACCGTGTCCAGCTCAGTCCCATGATTTAAGAACCTTATTGGGTCAGCTGCAGGGTTTCACTCGATGTTGTGTCCCTGCAGCTCACAAATGTCCGGTAACAGCTTTGCTTGGTTCTGTCCAGGGAGACAGTTTTGAGCTGACTTCTGTTTGTGCTCACTTATCTAGCATGGCACACGATTCTCATCAGACATTCAGAATAGAGCAAGGAAACAGAGTGCTTCCAATCACTCCCAAACCCTGGGCTTTTGGAGGGAACAAGTTAACAGTTTGTTTTGATAGAGAAAGACAGAGTTAGAAAATGCACATTTGTAAATCTATGAGTTCTTTAATCCGTTGCAGGAAACCTAAGTATTTGTAAATATTTTTTGAAAGCTACTTGCATGCTGACGGCTATCTTGGCCTGGAGGCTGCTCTGTGACCCCAGAAAGAGGGAGCTCATTGCTCCACACTCATGACAGGTGTCTGTACAGGATGCTGACTTCCCAGCAACAGTTGTGCTGCTGGCAACAACAAGGACTGACTGGGTATCCAGCACAGGCCTATTCTAAGTGCATTATAGGCATTAGCTCAACCCTCACAATCATGAAGGAAGATGATGTCTTTATTCCCATTGTACAAACGTGAAACTGAGGCAGAGAGAGTTAAATAACATGTGTCTGACATTATGAAAACACAAAGCAGTCAGGCAGCATACTCTAGGTTTTCTATTTGTCTCTGCCAAATTCTGGTCTTGTTTTTAGGCTATTGATCCTTCTTTGAATCCTTCACCTATGTTTGAAGGGTAGAAAACAAAGGCCAAAAGCCAACACAGATTCACTCAAATTGAACAAAACCTCCTGGTCTTGATGACCAGTGAGTTAGGCGATCTTTAGTTCCAAACTTTGGGTAAGTTTTCCCTGGTATACTTGTGAACAGTAGTAGAGAGAGCACAGGGCAGAACAAAGACACATCTTGATTTTATTTCTAACTCTGCACCATTCTAGACAGGTCATCTCATGCAAGGTAGACTTTTTGATCCTTGGTTCCCTCAATTCCAACATCTGAGGAATGATTTGATAGTTGGAGGACTTTCGTGAATACTAACTAAACTATCACATATAGATAGCTTTCCTTGAACTGAGGCCTGTATGATGGGATAGTCAAGTGACTGACTGAACTAGCACAGCCAAAAGTAATTGCAACCACGTAAGGAGGTCTTTAGATTTGTCTTTCGTCTTATTTTAAACATCATACCTAATTATGATGCAGAAGATGATGTAGAGATTCAGCTTATTGTATTTTCAGATGCTAAAACACACAGGGTTTGCTTATTATGGGACATGTCCAAATCCAAATCAAAATTACCTCAGAGAGCTAGAACACTAAGTGAAATTCAATAAGAAATCAGTTAATATTTATTGAATAGTGTGGTTTCAAAACCGCGCTTAAAAGGTACCACCAATATTCTCTTCCATAGGCTGGGTAGCAAGTATGTGGGTATTCATTTTAATACTATTGTTTAAATTGTACTGAGACATTTGATATACTCTTCAGTTGTGCATGATATAAGTAAAAATATAAAACCCCACAAAATCAAAACTCTTAGTTGCAGATTATATGCCAGGCACCAAGATTAACAACAAGGCTCTAAAATACTAAGGCAAAATAATTAAAATCAATAATATAACAACAATAATAATGATGAGGATGAGGAGGAAAAGGCAGCATGGGCCCAAATCTCAATGACTTCCTAATGTGACATGGAATTCAGAGTAGAAATTTTAAGAAATTACACCGAAGTGCGGTGTGCATGCATGTATGTCACTATCACTAAGAACTACATTATGATGTGAGACTATAGTACACCAATAAAAATATTAAAAAAAAGAAAAGAAACTACAACAAAGCATGCCAAGTACTCTAATGAGGTATGAGAGAAATTTGGTAGGAGTGGCCAGCTGACTGGGAAAAGAGGAGTACTCCTCAGAGGTGGCCACACTGCAGTGGGCCTTTGAGCAAGAAGAACCTGTTGGCTTAGGTAGAGGGGGGGGAGGGCATCCCAGGCAGAAAAGGCCCAGCATCATGAAGCTATATATGAATTTTATTTCATGAAGGCTCAGTTTTAAGTTTTGCATTTTACTTTAAATTAAAGATCATATGGTTTAAGGAATAGGTATAATTTTGCATACAAAGATCCTAGTGCTTATTGAAAATTCAATTTGTTTTTATTTTGGTACTGGGGATTGAACCCAGGGACATTCTAACTCTGAGATACACTCCTAGTCCTTTTTAATGTTTGTTTTGAAACACAGTCTCACTACGTTGCTGAGGCTGGTTTTGAACCTGCAATCCTTCTGTCTCAGCCTCCCAAGTACTGGTATTACAGGCATGGACCACCATGCCCGGCTCAAAAATTCAATTTTTAGAAAGCTGTGGCTGGAGCCAATGTGGTAGCACACACCTGTAATCCCGGTACTTGGGGGCTGAGACAGGAGGATCACAGGTTCTACGACAGCCTCAGCAACATAGTGAGGCTCTCAGCAACCCAGATGGACAGAACAAAAAATAAAAAGGGCTGTGGGTATAGCTCAGAGGTAGAATGCCCTGGGGTTCAATCCCCAGTACCAAAAAAAAGCTATAATTAGGAAAAAACCTCAGTGAATAACACAAATGATTAAATAATAATAAAAACAACAATATAATTACTGATAAATAGTAATTTCTAATAGTTATTGTGCATTTAGCATTGCCACAAATTCTTCTAGGTTCTTTATATACATGGTCACATTTAATACTCATGATGACCCAGTAAAAGAGGTTTTATTATTACACTTAACTTCATAAATGAGGAAATCTATGCTTCAGAAGGTCAAATGGCCGGTAAACAGAAGAGGAGTAATTGCAGAATCCAAGTTATAAACAACCAATTTATTTCCCTCTCTAGTCCTTATTCCCCTTGTCTATAAATTAGGTAGATTGGACTAGATAAAGATGCTTAACATCTCTTTTGTCTTTGAGATTTTCTAAGGTTTCATGAAGTTGAGTCATCCTACCCCAGCTGGTCAATCAGAACTCTCCAGCAAGCTATTTCAACACAGCCTGTGCCCTCACGTGGCCTGAAGTTTGTGGGACTGTCTTGCTCTGTCTCTTGGGGCTTCTCCAAGTCCCCACTTATCCTGTCACTGTGCTGACCTGTGGCCAAGAGTAATGGGGGATGTTTCTTGGCTGTCAACTTCACGGGTTGTATTTAATGGCTACCATCTAACACATCTTACATTAGTTGAGTAAATAAATATCCAGCAAATATTTTTTGGATCCATGCTGAGTTCAAACTACTGTTTTGAACATGAAAAGCTATGGCAAGCTGGGCTTCAGAGCCATGCAGCGACAGTCTCTATCCTCCTGAAGTTTAATCTAGCAGGAGTTGGAGTTCAGGATGGGCTGGGGGACCACTCAGGTGGCAAGTGATGTGCATTCTGACATAGAGTTGACTTGACAGTATGTAGAGTCAAATATACTGAGCCTGCAGCGTAGCTAAAGACACAAGCACAGAGAGGGTAAGCAAACTGCCCAGCAGCAGAAAAGGTAAGCTGGAATTAGAGGCCTCTTTCCATGTCCTCCTGCCTCTCTTGGTGTCTGTGCCCAAGCTGGCTCTGTGAGTGGATGCCACTGACTGAATTTCTTCTAAGGTTGGGCACCTATTCACTGAGCTCTGCACGACAAAGCCCAGAGCTCTGCTCACACCTCTCTGGGAGTGATGACTAGCTCTGAGCAGGGAGCTGCTCCAGCTCCCTCTGCTCTGCCAGCCCCCACCCCATCGTCCTGAGGTTGGCCCGGCCTAAGTCTCTGGCAGGGGCAAGAGGCAGGCTCCAGGCGCCAGCAGTCCTAGGAGGGAACAGGAGGTTTTGTTTTGAGTGCCTCCAGCCAGGTTGGGGCTTTTAGAGGGTAGCCGCAGGCATGTGTGGGACTGGGTATTTCCGTGGTGGCTCATCTCTTCTTCCAAATGGACTGTGCTATCGTCTTACTAGAGAAAAACCATTTATACACATTCCTGCCAACTCCCAGATCACTATGCAGTACAAAAGAGAGCATAGAGGAATCTGTTTATGAATGGGGGCCCTCGGCATTCACCTCTATTTTTGCCTTTCTCACACTGAAACTGAGCTATTAACATGCCTGCCTCTCCTAGGAACCAGCAAAGATAAAACGATGTCTTATCTTCAAGGCAGTGAACACGGTGAAATAATAACGAGCACGGGTTTCAGAATCAGTCAGTCCTAGGTAGGTCATTCTAGTTAGGTCATTTACTGGTCATGAGATTTTGACTCTTTCTGAGACTCAGTTTCCTTGGCTGTAGATAGAGATACTCTCATTAACCAGAGTTGTATCTATGTCCCGAGTGGTATAATGTGGATAAAGACCCTAGGATATAATATACTTTCAAGAAATGTTACACCACTGATGGTTTTCTTCTACCCTTTTCTGGGACAGTGGAAAGGTTAGAGCTCAAAGACCTGGATTCAGGCCCAGCCTCTGCCCGCGCTTAGCTCTGACTCTTTGGTAGGGTCTTCTTCCTCTCCTGGATCTTCTCCTGGGTTAGTCTCACTCCTCGCATCTCCTAGGGTCAGCTCATTCACTCCCAAGTGTGGAATGACAGCTTTTATGCTGTTGAGTTACCACATTGTTATCCCAAACTCAGGCCTTGCTCCCGAGTTCCACTCTGGCTATTTGACCTGGATGTGCAGCCAATGTGTCCAAACTCTGCCATCCCTCCTCCCGGGGCTGCTCTCGCTCTGGCTCCCTGTCTCAGGGTACCATTCTTGACTTGTTCCATTTTCTCCTATGTGTTTCTCATAGGTCACTGTGTTCTGTCAATTCTATTTGTCAAACATAAGCCTTCCTGTTTCTCCCCAACGCCACTATATTAATCCAGTGCCTCGTCATGTTTTGCTTGGATTATTGCAACAGTGATTAAACTGGATTAAACTGGTTTCTCTGCCTCAAATATCATACTCCACTTCATGTCCCATCAAACCCTGCTCAGTGAATCCATCTTCCTTACCTACAGCATAATGACCTTTCTAATACACAAACCTGATTATATCATTCCCCTTACGTAAATCCTGTAAAAGCTCCCATGACATGCAAGACACTTTCTGATCTGTTTTTCACTTATTCCTCTGGTCTAATTACACATGTTAACATTTCCTAATCTCTGCCCCTATCCTTTTTTATTGTGCCAAGCCCATCAGAGTCTAGGCCCTGGACTTACTGAACAACTTGAAATTCCCCAAGTGTGTCAACTTCTTTCTCTTCTCTTAGTCTTCAGAAATGATCCTCTCTCTGACTAGAAGGCCCTCCCTTTCACCTTCTCCCTGCCTAATTCTTACATGTCCCTCTAAGACTGGGCTCAGTATTAACTCCTTGGGGATACCTTCTTCAAACCCTGACTTCTACCCCATTGCTGGGTGAGATGGTCCTCTCTTAACTCTCTGTACCTCCTATAATGTAAGCTATCATAACACACTATGTGCTAAGTATTTATTTATCTACAAATACTTATGTAATGTGTACTAATATGGAGTATGTGTGTAGTGTGCTTTGTAAAGAAAATCACTACACAAATGCAGTATATAGCTACTATTTCATTAACACGTCAATGCCCACTGACATTGGGAGCAATACTAGAATATAAAACCTGTCCAAGGCTGAAGGTGTGACTCAGTAGTAGAGCCTGTGCTTAACACATATGTGGTCCTGGGTTTGAGCCTCAGCACCGAGAAAAAAACCAAAAACAACATGTCCAATAAACTGTGGCACATGGTTAATAAGGCTAAGGCTTGCCAAGTTTTCTTCTCTTTTCAGAGGTTTCTAAAAGAATAAGAATCTTCCAATAAAGAGTTTGCCCTTCCTAGAAACCCAATCTCCTTTTTCAGTCTGAGCAAAACAAGAACATATGAAAGCTGTCCACAGATATCTCCCGGGCTTAGCAGTTTGAGTGGGCAGGGAGAGTACTAAGCAGTTGTCACCCAACCAAACAGTCCCCAAATTTGGGATGGAAGGAGGCAGTTAAATGTTGCCTACAATGTTCTAAATTACTTGCAAAGTATGTTGGACTCCTTAAACCCTGAATTCTTTATCATTCCAAAACCCATGTGTGATCACAATGGAAATTTAATCCATATGTTTCTCATTTGCTTATAGTTAACACACCCAAAGTTGCTTTGCAAGAGACACTCAATAGCCAACAAAGCCTTGAGGCCATCCAAAAGCTCCCCCAAATCTTCTCTCCCCTGCAGATAAGAAGCCACATGTGGCCTCCTGTATACAAATGTCTGACTATCTCCAGTGAACTCATACTGGTTTCAGCTTTGAAAGCTCTGAGTTGTATGGATCCAAAGACAAAATCATATTGTGCATCTTTTTCACAACCCAAACAATCTGTGGTGGGTAAATAATTATTGGTCTCCTGTGGATCCTGAAGGAGGGCTGGGGTGGGGGGAAGAGTGCTAATGAGAAGAAGGAGGAGGAGCTGTGTCTGCACGGTACTCACCAGACGGCAACTTAGCCCTCTTGCTCTGGTCACAGAGTGACCTTCAGAGTGGGAACCATATCTTCTGTTTCAGTTAAATCCCTCAATAGTGAGCATAGTACTAAGTGGTTCTGAAATGTGGCCCAATCAATGCTCTTTTTTTTTAATTCTAAACTAGCAATTAGGAAAAACAGCTCCCTCATATAGACTTTAAGTTTCAATTAAAAGGATGTCTCCTAGCAGAGGTTGATCAGCAGGTGCAGATAGACTGGGATGACACAGCCTTTTCTCTTGCCACATATGTCTGGCCCCCTGTTACCCAGGGATATGGCGCACACTTCCTGAGTTTTGATTGCTAAATTGTGGTACTGCCTCCTTCTTCCCTGCTCTTGATCTGTCTCTGGGTTTCCCTGGCTATGACCCTTTTCTCTGATACCTATGTCTATCCTCAGGGGTCATCTCATAGGTCTGCCAGAGGCTTAGATTTTTTGACTTGACATCAATGTTC
The DNA here is from genome assembly GCA_004027185.1 of Glis glis. NCBI lineage: Eukaryota > Metazoa > Chordata > Mammalia > Rodentia > Gliridae > Glis > Glis glis. The sequence continues at coordinate 33,604 of PVJS01002741.1, forward strand.
TGCCTTAACTTGCTTTGTGACTTTGGTCCTTGGGGTCTTCATCTGAAATATGGGACAAATAGGCCATCTTACAGATTTGCAAACACTAAATATGACACAGTCTATTATGGGCCTTGGTACAGTGCCTGGTACATTCAGTAACGCAGGGAATTTAATCCTGTGTTAATATTATCACCTCCACAATAGCCAAGGTGTATTTCCTATTTATATGGGTTAGAGTTCATGTGGGAGTTAAATAAATAATTATTTATTTTTTGGTACTGGGAATTGAACCCAGGGACATTACACCTTCGAGCTATACTCCCAGCCCTTTCCATTTTTTATTTTGAAACAGGGTCTTATTAGGTTGCTGGGGGGTTTGCTAAATTGCTGAGGCTGGCCTCAAACCCGTGAACCTCCTGTTTCAACCTCCCAAGTATTAGGATTACAGGTGTTCACCAAGACGCCTGGCTGGAGTTTAATTTTAAAAAGTAAGATCTGACACTATTTAGATTAGAATTCTACAGTGGGATACAGATGTTGCACTGGCTCCAGAGAAGAGAGAGACCCGACAGGACCATTCACATGGGTTAGTTTCTACTTGGAAGATTTGTCACTGGGAACAAGTACAATGGAGGCTTTACCCTGTGAACAACATACCGTATAAAGAGCCTGGGAAGATTTATGTCAAAGCATCTTGTAAGAAAAGCCAGAATTCCTGTGCACAGGCATGGATCCTTGCCTTTGAACATGCTCCCAAAAGAACCCACTCCTGCTTCCCAGGTTAGGCTCAGAGGAATTCAGGACACATCTATACAAGTCTAGACCCTGAAGAATCCCAATCTTCACAACTCTTCCTCTGCTTTTGGTCTTATAGAAGATGAGAAGGCCAAAATAGGTAGGCAAAGAGAATTAAAGACTATTCATAATCATGTGGGTAGCTCCCCCACATTGCTGCAAAAATATTATAAACTGAGAAATGTTTATCAAATACCAGCTGAGGTGACTTGTGTGTAGGAGTTTATCCCATACATCTTTCCTATTTAAAAGGAGATTCATGAGAGAATTAAGAAACAGTGATGGTTAGACAGGATGAGGTCAAGAAAAAAATAGAATAAGAAACCCACATTCTCTGGCTACTTAATATGTTACCAGGAACAGCACATAAGAGGCACATGACTAGCACATCTGTGGCTGATGGAGCTGACCCCAGCCCTCCTTCATGCCAGTTCTGGACAAGGCTTCTGAATTCCTCACAGGCCAGTGTTCCTGGAACCACGGTAGTCCCAGGAGTGACATGTGCCAGAAGTCCCTCTATGATTTCCAGGTAGGCTGTGCTCACATACATTTCTCTACTTACGATGCAAGGCAGGGCTGAGTCACGCCCAGTTTTAAAAGAAAAGGAGACTGATGTTCAGAGAATTAACTCAGGTTCCTTCCTGGGCTTATGACTAGGGCAGAACCAAGATTTAGACCCAAATCTGACTCAAGTCTGTTCTTCTGAGACTCTCTCTCTCTTATTTATTTGTTTATTTATTTATTTATTTATTGGTACTAGGGATTGAACCCTGTGAGCATTCTACTTCCAAACTATACACCAGCCCTTTTTATTTTTTGTTTGACACAGGGTCTTGTTAAGTTGCTGAGGCTCATCTGGAACCTGCGATCCTCTTGTCTTAGCCTCCCAGGTACTGGGATGATAGGTATGCATCATCATGCCCAGCTCTTCTGAGACTCTTTGTTGGAGAAAAGAGACGGTAAAACAGAGAGGCAAGGACACAGCAGGCAGATAGCACCTCCTTCCAGATTTGGTCTGGAGCCAGCCCAGCTCCTGGGCCCTCTATGGAATATGTCCCTTGGTACCCTCATAGAGGTGATGGGCTTTCCCTGTGTCAGGAGAAAGAAAAGCCACACATTCCTGTGCTATCTTTTCCCTCTTCTCCATATTCAACAGCAGAACTCTGAGAATGTTAAGCGAGTCTTGGGTTAAAGAAAAGTGCTTAAAAATTGTTTTTCTATTTAAATGAGTTCTTTTTAAAGGAGAAACGGTTTGCAACACAGAGGCAAGGGGGGCTGGAAGCAGAAAGACCGCTCGGAGGGAAAGTTGATCTGGGAGGGCTTAACCTCTGCCTGTACTCTATAAAAGATCATACTAATATGTAAGGTATGCAAACACTGAAGAGCAATCAGAAACAAATGAAATGATGGCTTCAGAGTAACAGGATTCAGCTGTGGGCAATGGCCAGGAGGCAGCTTTTGTTATGAATAGATCATCTGGATGTGAAGCAGGCCTGGCTTTAACCCTTGGAGCAGGCCAGCAAGGGTATGAAAATGTATCTGGGGCCCATCTGGACTTCTTTAGTAGAAAAGAAAAAGGAAGAAAAGCAACTCTCTGTAACATATATGACATGATGTAGGACAGAGTTACAGTCCTTTAAATAGCGTGCTTTAAATAGAGACTGCATATTATTAATCTGAAATGTATTTAGTTTGCAAGCCAATGACAATAATAATTGCTTTTACTTTTTAATAAAAAAGGCATTACAAACCGGGCGTGGTGGCACACGCTTGTAATCCCAGTGCTTGGGAAGCCAAGACAGGAGAATCACAGGTTCGAAGTCAGTCTCAGGAACTTACAGAGGCTCTCAGCAACCTCACAAGATTCCAAATTTAAAAAAATAGGGCTGGGGGTGTAACTCAGAGGTAGAATGCCCCTGGGTTCAATCCCTAGCAACCCACATACATACACACACAAACACACACACACACCAAATGAACGTGGGGGTGGAGGAGAGAAGGCAACTAACATTTGCCAAGCAGCTACTACGCGCTGTTAGTTTCATACATTCTCTTCTGTAACCTTCATGATAATCCTGCCATTTCCTTCCGTTTTCAGATGAAGAAACAGTGGTTTACCAGGCTCACAGCCTTGTTCCTGGCCATACAGGCATCCTGTGGCAGGATGGGGATTGGATCTGGACCTGTCTGACTTCACGTTCTTCCTACTACACCTAGCTGCAAATGAACGTCAGGAGCTCAATGGAACCAGCCCTTCCCCTTCCCAGACTGTTTAGCTTTTGCTGCGGGTTTACAGAGAAAGTTCACAGACCCCTGTAAGGGGAAGGGCACTGCCCAGGGCTGCCCTCTCTCAAAGAGCAAGCAAGCCAAACTCCATTGACCATGGACTTTCCCTCCTCTCTCTCTCTCCACTCATCATGCAGCAATCAGAGGCAAGATAAAAAGAAGCTAGCTCCTGAGTCTGCGGGCGTTCAGGATGTGTGAATTCCGGCAGAGCCCTCTGTGTGTTGATACCCTCTGTATGTGGTGTGCGCTTATTTGCCATTGGCCTGGCAATTTGAGAATTTGAATCTCACCTGAGGGACAGATGTCAAGGTCAGAAGTAGGAGCTATTTTTTCACTTTACTGCCTGGCTCATAGGGTGGCTATTGAGCACCCAGCCCTGGTAGGAGGGAGCAGACCTCCACACCTCCCTGTGGGAGATGCAAAAGTAGAAAGAGCTGGCTACTGAGGAGTAGGGGCTAGTGAGACTGCTTCCTCAGATGACTGGTGCCATAAGGAGAGTGTTTGAGTTCACCAGGATGGGAATCACAGCTCCATGCAACAAGTTATGAGACCTTATTGAATCCTGGCTGCCTCTCATGTAAAAGACAGACAAAAATATTTTCCTTCAAAGATGTTTGAGAAAACCAGAGGCAATGTTGGGAAAGCCTTGTATACTGTGTGCACAAAATAAATAATCAATGAATGAGAACTGATCATTTTACTTACTGTACTCTTAATTTCTTTTTTTTTTTTTTTTGCGGTACCGGGGATTGAACCCAGGGGCGTTCTACCTCCGCGCTACACCCCTGGCCCTATTTTTTATACTTTATTTTGAAACTGGGTCTTGCGAAGTTGCGGAGGGCCTCACTAAGTAGAGAGAGAGAAAGACAGGGAGAGAGAGAGAGAGAGAGAGAGAGAGAACTGAGGCTGGCCGCAAACCCAGATCCTCCGGTCTCCGCCTCCCAAAGTACTGGGATTACAAGCGTGCGCCACCACGCCCGGCTTTACTCTTAATTTCTTAAACCAGGAAATGTTTAATCTCCATTTTCCACCTTAGGAGTACAGACTAATCTTGCTAATTGTGGTGAGATGCAAACAACAAAGATGCCAGCAGAGGGGAGGGACTGGCTGGAGATGTACTGGGTTTGGGTAGGAGAAAACTGGGTGTCATTTTTCATGTATGACCACGAGGATTGCTCAATTTTCAATCTGTGTCCCTGATGGGTTGATGGTAAAAAGATATCTGATGTTTACACTCGAGCCATTTGTATTAAGCGATGCTCTGCCCTCCTCTGCTGAGTTTACAGAATAGCTGACTCCTAGGGTTGCAGGGCTAATAAATGAGATCTTGTATGCAAACACTTGACTTGGCTTCTAACACAGAACAGGTGCCTAATGTAGGGTAGGAGAATAGAGGCCAGGAAGTATCTGGGATCTGTTGAGAAGCAGGATTGTCCAGAACAAAGACACTTCAAACATTCTTTCAGAAAACATTTGAGTACCTACTGTGTGTCAAACCCTGGAATTTGACACAATGGAGTTGGGATGTTTGACAATTCAAAAGGGGCAAGAAACTCTGATAAGCACCTCGATAAAGGTATAAGTTCTTAGTACAAGAACACCTTGAAGAGGGCCTCATGGTTTGGCTGGAATATGGACTATACAGTGATAAGAAAAATCACATAAATGTTACATTGGCATATATGTTGATCAAAAGACTCAGTGGCTTTACTTGTATTATCTCATTAAATAGTTGTCAGAAGCCTGTAAGATAGGCATCTTTAGTCCCATTTTGCAGATGAGGGAACTGGGGCTCAGAGGATTATATAACTTGCCCATGGCCAAGCAGCTATGGAGTAGGAGATGTGAAAATAAAACGTCAAACCTATGAGTGGAAGGGCAGGCAGTGATTAGATTCTGGACCTTTAATGACATGCTAAGGTGTGGAAATAATCCCTATCACATTTTGGTTACTTTGTAGCTAGAAGTCATAAATCCACTGCAACCCCCTCAGCACATATTCAAGATTACGAGGCTGATTGTGCCCAGTGGTTCATTTCAGTTTGTTTTGATTCACAGGTAACTGTATGAGGAATGATAATGGTCTCTTCCATTGTCTGACAGTTCTTGTGGTCACATATTGCATAACTGTTCCCCACAGAGCTGGGCCTCCCTGGCTCTGCAGGGCCTCTCAGCTCCATATGGCTTCATGGTGTGTCAGGATGTGTGGTTTCTTCTCTTTTGTGAAGTCAGAAATTCCACACAGTCCTTCACTGCCACCTCATTCTGCCCATCTACTCTTCCCCAAATCCATCCGTCCATCACCTTTCGCCTCTCCATGCTTTGCATATGCCAATCTACCAATGTGATCTTGGACTTTTGAACCACCCAATGGTGAGCCTTGGACACTTCAGTGGGGAGGGAGCAGCAGTTGGGTGCTCCAGACATGCTTATATTCTCTTCAGTTAACACCTGGGCAAGACCTTCATCTCTCCTTTTGCCCATTCATGACACACCTTGTCTCAAAGGTCCACATTTGAACTTAGACTCTTATTGATGCTTCTGTCTTAGCTGAGCTTCATCCATGAGCTCTCCTTGCTCTGGATGTCCTGGTGAGGATTGCCACCCAGAGCTGGGCCCTGACCAGGGCACCAAACTGGCCCAACACCCTGTAGAAGGGTACATGCATTTAGCCAAAGGCAGCAATGTTATTCCATTGAGAAAGTGTCCCACATCAAGTGTGGCCCCACTAAACTTCCCTACTCCCAGCCCATGTCAATGTCCCTAAGAAGTCTCCATTCTATAGAGGGTTTCTATACAGCTTTCATAATCAACTAGTTGAACCAGTTCTTGAGACACCTTCAGAAAGTAGAAAAGGTACTCTTTTTTTTTCCTATAAAACAATGGAGGCTCCGATTAGTCAAATGAATCACTCGAGTCCACTAATGTAGAAAGTGTCAATATCAAAAATAGGAAGCCTTAGTTTTGTTTATAAGGCCAGTGAGTTTTCTGTTCACATAATATTGGGAAGAAACACCTGTGGTTTCAGAGAAGTCTGAAACACCCTTGTATTTCCCCGAAGCCATCATCCTACTGGTCTCCTATAGGATGATGGACCAGAGAGAGTCTCATCCATTTAGTTAAAAGCATTGATTCTGGTAAGAAGAAAATGCTGTACTTAGAGTTATGCATAGCATAAAATGACATGAAAGCATTTCCCCCCTTATTGGCAATACAGAGATGAGACAAGATCATTTGCTTGGGGTGAGGAGGCTCCTCCCTATCCCACCCGACACCTTCCTACAGATGTTCTTGCTGCAGGTCAAGGACAGCATCCAAACATCAGAGACACCAGTGTGTATTTGGGGCACTAGAGCATGAGATGCTTCAGATCCTTAAGCATGCAGATCCTTCAAGAACACCTTTAAAGTACCAAAAAAAAAAAAAGAACATCTCCAGTGTTCTTCCTTCTACAGACCTGAATCTAGGTGTGTGGCTGTTTTACTTAAAATTCACAGAAAGCCAATTTTGTATCAGAGGCTGTATGAGGTGCTAGTGATACAGAAATAAATGATTCACAGTAACTGTCCTGCAGGAATTCACATGCATGTGATCAAGGAAGACATAGCAGGTAACCAATACCAAGAATGGAGGGATACATGACATGATAGAGTTTTGTACCATAGGAACAGAAAGATACTCCACTTAACTGAGCCTGAAAGCTTCCAGGAAGAGGATGGAGGATGTCTGAGCTAAGGTCTGAGGAGTGAGTAGGAGTCAGACAGGAGAAGGAGTGGAGGAGGGGCACTGCAGACAGAGGGGAGCTTTGAGCTCTGCGGCATGGCTGGATGAGAGAGAACAGTGCAACCTGGGGCTGGAGAGGGTGGCCCCGGCCACACTATGCAGGGTCCACCAGACTTGCTAAGGATTTAAAAGCAATTTCCGTGTGAGTAATGGAAGGGAGAAGAAGAACATGACTCAGACTGGTAGGAGCGACACCAGCCAAGACCTTTACTTCTCTGGGATTCAATTTTGTCATCTGTAAATGAGAGGACTGAATTTTATGTTCTTTAAAGTTCTTTCTGGGTCTTCCATTCTAACAGTTCACCAAATGGATGATCATGGCTATAGCATTATTTTACATGTTGTTATAGAGTTGGTAGCTAAACAAAATAAGTGGGTGTGTAAGAGATCATTTAAGCTCTAATAAAAGAAAAAGAACACAGAATTTGGCTCCCAGTGACTTGAGTTCAAAGACAGGTCTGCTGCTTACTAACTGGGTAATTGATACACTCTTTCTCATCAATAACTCAGGAATAATAATATGTATTAGGGTCAATATAAGGATTAAAGAACACCACATATTTCAACATACCTGACCATAAAAGTTACACAACAGGTGTCCACTGACTCTATTAATTGGAGAGGGAAGAGTGTGGCTCAAGACATTCTTTCTATTTTTATTATATGTCTATTACATGACAGGTCTTGGGTAAGTAGAGATCAGTGAGCCAGTTACAGCCTTCCAGAGCTCCAGGTCTGGTGGCAGAGACACATGATTAATACACTTTTTATTTTTTATTTTTGTGGTATTGGGGATTGAACCCAGAGGCTTTCTACCTCCAAGCTATACCCCCATCCCTTTTTAAAGTTATGTTTTGTTTTGTTTTGTTTTAAAATAGGGTCTCGCTAGGTTGCTGAGAGTTTCACTAAGTTGCTGAGGCTGATCTTGAACCTGCGATCCTCCTGTCTCAGCCTCCAAATTACTGGGATTATAGGCATGCACCACCATGCCTAGCTGATTAATACACTCTTTAAATATCAAATGTTAAAAGTGCAATAACAGATATAAGAATAAAGTGCTATAACAGATATAAGAATAAAGTGCTACAGTAACACTAAGGAAGTTAAGACTATCTTTTGCCTAAGGTCACAGAAAGAGGCGCTGGCAAAACTTCAGAGAAAGGGGGTTATTTAGGCTAGTGATCATAGTTTATAAATAAGCACTTCAAGATATCATTCAATATATCTCACTCCATAGAAACAATGAGATAATTTGATATCCATGTCCAATCATGTCCAATAAAGAGGTTTTCAACTAGGAATCCTAATGAAATTCTTCCTCAAGCAAATGGTCTCAGGGAATAAAAAATGGGGAGGAAGTAAAAAGAAATGAGAAAAAGCATTAGTTCATCTGCAAATTTTCATTTTCCAAGTTTTATCATGAAATATTATATCTTTGCCAAAAACTTAATAGGAGGCACAGAGCTAAGGTGACCGACGAGCCTCATTTCCCCAACCATTTCAGGGAAGACATAAAATGATGTCATGTGCTCAACAGTGTCATGTCATTTCCCCCATGTATAAGTATAAATTAAGTGAAAAGTTTATCAAGCTCATTACTGACCACCACCATTTAGCTTTATATATAATATAAATGGTCAGGGGCATTTCAACTGCTAAATAGGGCAAATGAAAGAAAAATTACTCATTTTCCATGTTCATGAGAAAGGCCACTCAATGGAAGAGACGTACTTTCCCCTTAACCAGCAAATGAAAGATGCTTGCAGAAGATGACTGATATGTAACATGCACTTGGGATGTTTTGATGATGAAGAAGCAGTAGGAGAAAGAGACAGAGAAGGGAAAATGCGCATGGTAGGACTGAGGGGTTGAAATGTGTAGATTTAGGATTCATACTGTTGTATCGAGTTTGAAAGACAGCTACTTTACAATTCTACAATATGAAAAGGACCTGCCGTTGCTTAGTTTGTCATCTCCAAAACCTAAAAAATCAAGAAAGAGCATGAGGCTGCAAGGCCGTACGATGTGGTGGTTACAGAGTTTTAATCAATGAACTTGATTTAAGTGGAGCGTAATAGAAAGCTGTGGGTTCTGTGGAAGGATGGGCTGGAGTAGGACATGAGGAAAGGAGAAAGGTCAAAGATGTTTTCAAAGTGTTTTGGCCAGGACAACTGCTGCTCTTTACTGTTTTAGAAAGATAGTGGAAGGAGGAGATTTCAGGGTGTGAGGGGAATTAGGAATTCAGCTTTTACGTATCTATTTGAAAACCAGAAAGAGATATTGAATAGGTAATTAGATGGACTAGAAGTCAGCCTGGAGATACAAACTTGGCAGTCATAGTCCATGGGTGATCCTTTTTTTTTTTGTATTGGGGATTGAACCCAGGGGCATTCTACCTCTGAGCTACATCCCCAGCCCTATTTTTTTTTATTTTGAAACAGTGTCTCCCTAGATTGCTGAGGGTCTCACTAAGTTGCTGAGACTGGCCTCAAAACTGCGATCCTCTTTTCTGTCTCCCAAGTACTGGGATAACAGGTAAGCCAAGGCACCCAGCTTTTAAAGCTGAAAGTCTCCAATAAGACCCCCAAAATATAAGAAATTAAAATGAAAATTAACAAATGGGATGACATTAAATTAAAAAGTTTCTGTGCAGCAAAGGAAACCATCAAAAATCTTAAGAAAGAGCTGACAAAATGGGAGAAGAGCTTTGCGAGCTATTCCTCTGATAGAGGACTAATATCTAGAATATACAAAGAACTTAATATCAAGAAACCCAATAAAAAAATGGACAACTGAACTAAACAGACACTTCATGAAAGAAGAAATACAAATGGCCAATAAATATAAGAAAAATGTTCAACATCATTAGCAGAGAGATATAAATCACAACTACACTAAGACTCCACCTAACTCCAGTTAGAATGGCAATCATAAAGAATACAAACAATTATAAGTGCTGGCCAAGGATGTGGGGAAATAGGAATTCTTATACATTGTTGGTGGGATTGCAAATTAGTGCAGTCACTTTGGAGATCAGTGTGGAGGTCTCTCAGAAGACTGGGAATAGAACCACCATATGATCCAGCTATACCACTCCTGGATATCTTTCCAAAGGTATTGCAACCAGAATATTATAGTGATGCATGCATATCTATGTTTATAGCAGCACAGTTCACAATAGCCAAATTATGGAACCAGCCTAGGTATTCATCAACAGATGAATGGATTATAAAATTATGGGGTATGCACACAATGAAATTTTATTGAGCCATAAAGAAGAACAAGATTATGTCATTTGCAGAAAAATGGATGGAACAAGAGTATTATGCTAAGTGAGATCAGCTAGTCACAAAAAATGAAGGGTCACATGTTTTCCCTCATATGTAAAAGCTAGGGAGAAATTGTGATACAAAAGGGACTCCAGATAAAGGAGAGGAAACCCCAGTGGAATGATGGAGGGAGCATAGGGGAGGGAGGCGAGTTGGGGGAGGGAGGGAGATTTGATGAAGGAAACACTTCAGTTGACATTATGTACATAGGCAAAATTATCAATGACAATCTCAATATGGTCTATGGGGAAGGGGAGGGAGCAGGGTGGGAGCCTAAGAGAAGCTCACCAAGTGTTGTGGGCATGTGCATCTCTATCACTCTGAACTTTGTTATGATGTATGATTACAATGCATCAATAAAAATTGAAAAAAAATAAAGCTGAGAGTCTCCATGAGGTCACCAAAGAGGTGAGGTCTTGGATACAAGCTTAGAGGCTTAAGGCATCCCACAATTTAGCAACTGTGGTGATAGAAAGGAATTAGATGATGAGAGCAAAGAGATCAGTAAAGGAGAACAAACAAGAGAGCATTCTGGAATGCAGGTGGGCTCAACTGTCAAGGGTGTGATCAAGTGTGCCCGATGCTGCCCACAGATCCACTAGGATGAGGTGTGGCCTGGGACTTGGTGACATGAAGGTTACTGGTGACTGAACAAACACTCAAGAGTTATTTTCATGGAGAAGTTTGCACAAGTGTCTGATTGGACTCAAGACAGAGCAAGAGGATGGGAATGGCACTGTCCACAACTCTTGAGAAGCTGGGGAGCAAGAGAGTGGGATATGGGTTAAGAGCTGCCCCCCCACCTTCCTCTCATTCTTCTAGGGGAACTGTCATAGCATGTTGTAGTTTTCTATAATTAAGTAGAGAAAGAGCTGTTAGTGCAGGAGAGGGAGGGGACTTGCCAGCCTTGTACGTGTCCTAATTCACTGAAGAACCAGTACCGAGATAGGTGCACAAGGAAGAAACAGCCTTATCCTTTTCTCTACTTCCAGCTGCATTTGTTCCCCAAATTGTTCTCCTTCATTCCTGGGGTGAAGTTTTAGGTGGATTCATAGTATTTCTATACTAACAAATAATAAAAAGTTCTCAGGTGGATATTCATCTCTTGTCTTTGGTGGATATACATCTCTGCGCCTTCACTTTTTGCTCTATTATCTCAGATAATGATAGCTAAATGAGCACACTCCATTGTAATAACAAAGCCCCCATCTTGTCTAGTTGAACGTTTCTCCTCTTACAGCTATGGCCTGCTACAGGCCTAGAGTATACCTGTGGAAAGAGGTGGCTTCTCTCTTCCCTTGCATTACTTTTCCATCTACTGGCCAGCTGGCCACTGCTCGGGGCCCTTCCACACATCCACACAGAAGGTGACTTGCTAGGGAAGAGCTTCCTGGATGACATGGATGTGATCTGGCTTCAGTCTGTCCTGAGGGTGTGATGCGTGTCCAAAAATGATGCTTTCATGATGCGCTTCCGCTGATTCACTGCCATGTCCTCACTGGGGCTACCCCTACCCAGAGTAGCAGGTCTGCAGCTGGCTCTCCCTCGCAGCAGTGGTCTACTCATGACTCCCTCTCCGCCCCAGCCTTCATGTGGTTGGCCCCTCTCTTAGGCTCATATCACTCTTCCACTTGGTCTTTTTGGATGGAGTTCTTTTAATGTTTCCCCAGCTGGCTCCCTTGGGCTGGTCACACATACCTTTTCCTTGTCTTTGATGGATATACATCCTGAGCCCTCACTTTTTGCTCTACTATCTCAGGTATAAAGATATCTCAGTTAACCTTGTCCTCTTTCTTTAGACCTCACCTCTGACTTCCACCACCATTTTATATCCCCAGGGTGGCTGTGAGGCAAGTTCTACAGTCTTTTAGCAAAGTCTGCATATGTGGTCTGGTCTCTGGGCCCTCTTCAAAACTCCAAGCCAGGAAGGAAGATACCTATGGTAAGATCCTGTTATGTGTAGCTGCAGTGAAGAGGGTGGTGGAAGAGGAGGCAGACAGAACTGGTGAGGACTAAATAAATTCGCCTTTCCCCTCTAGGCAAGGGGGAGCCATTGAAGGCATTCTGGGCAGAGAGTTACAAGTTAGGAAAGAAAATAGTCAATTTTTATTCACTGAGCCTTGTAATATTGGCTGTTACTCTACCTTATTAAAAGAAGTACCTTTTTTTTTTGCAGTACCAGGGATTGAACCCAGGGGCATTCTACCTCGGAGCTACACCCCTAGCCCTATTTTTTATACTTTATTTTGAAACCGGGTCTCACAAAGTTGCGAGGGCCTCACTAAGTAGCTGAGGCTGGCCGTGAACCGGGATCCTTTGGTCTCCGCCTCCCAAATACTAGGATTACCAGCGTGCGCCACCACGACCGACAAGAAGTACCTTTTGAAATGAGAAGTGCATATACAAATTAGGGTGAACACAAAGTATTTAAAACTCCTGAGATATTCTCACCTTGCTTGTCTTATGATAACCAACCTCCCTCACTACTTACCATTGTACGTCCTTCACCACATACATCCTTTCTCAGGCACTCAACAGTCTTTTTGCAGGTAAGTCATAAACTTGCAACTATACCCAGCCCCTTTCCAATTTAGTACTAGAATTCTGAGCCCTCTCATCTCACACTAAAACAATTCTTTTGTGCATACTTTTGTCTTAATTCAGAATTTTCAGTTTCAATGCTTTGTGGACAACATTTATAAATTGAGACTGTGTCATGAGATGAATGGCCAAGTTTAAGGAGAAAATGAAATAAGCAATTATTCCATTAAAGACAGTATTTTATTTTTGTCCTGATTAAATCAGCTTTAATCGCCTGGCTTCAGTTCAGATAAAATTCATAATCTTTAGGGGTAAAGTCTAATAGCCAGCAGCCGAATGTTCTGTGATTGACTCATTCATTTATCCATTGACAGGTCAAGTGACCAGCTGACCAGGCCAGATGCGGAAAGGAAGTATGAATGGCAGCACCGTGAGCCCACTCAGTGAATGAGGGAGTGGAAAAGGGCTAGGCTTGGGCCCACTTAAAAAAAGAATTTGCTAGATTTCAACGAATATTTATTAAGTCCCTCCCATTCATTCATTCATTCATTCATTCAATAGATATTGAATGACTAGGTGTCAGGCTTTGTGCTAAACAATGAGAATAGGTATCAACCACCCCTGTCCTATCTGGTGATAGAGCTCTGTGGCAGTGGGATGGCGATGTCCAATAAAAATCTTCAGCAGTTATTTCAGCACAGACTATTGACCATGTGTCTTGAAAAATGATAGAAAATCATTTCCTTAATTTCATAAAGACGACACACACATACACACACACACACACACACAAATACACACAAACAGACAGAGACACACACACACATCTCTACTTCTAAAATCTCCAGCATATATCACACTCATTGGAGAATTTTTTTGTGTGTGTGTGGTACCGGGGATTGAACCCAGGGGCGTTCTACCTCCACACTACACCCCCGGCCCTATTTTTTATACTTTATTTTGAAACCGGGTCTCACGAAGTTGCAGAGGGCCTCACTAGGTAGAGAGACAGAGAGAGAGAGAGACAGAAAGAGAGAGAACTGAGGCTAGCCACGACCCCGGATCCTCCGGTCTCCGCCTCCCAAAGTACTGGGATTATAAGCGTGCGCCACCACGCCTGACTTCATTGGAGAAATTTTTGATACATTCCCTTTAGATCAGGAACTAGAAGAAATGTTTTTTATCACCATAATTGTTCAACACAATCCTGAAGCCCCCAGCAAATACAATAAGACAAAATTAACAACAACTACAAAAAGATATAAAGAAGGGAAGAGAGACAAAATGTTCAGGTGCTATAATCTCATAGATAAAGCTCACACTGTTCTCCCTTCCTGGATTATGTTTTTCCCAACCAATATAGCAGAAGGCTTCACTGAGCATCCAAATTGCATTAAATCATTGGGCTTTTTAGTTAACCTGTGACTGTTACCAGGTATGACCAGAAAAGGACTTGCACGTGTGATTAAGTTAAGGCTCTTGAGATGGGAAGATAATCCTTGACTATCCAGGTGGGCCCTAAATGCAGCCATAACTCCTCATAAGAGAGGCAAAGGGAGATAGGACCACAGCGAGGAGAAGGCAATGACCACAGGAGCTAAGCTTGGAGCAGAGCAGTCACCAGCCAAGGAGTGCCAGCAGCCACCACAGCAGGAAGAGGCCAGGACCCTCCAGAGGGAACTTGGTCTGCGGACTTTTGATCTCAGCTCAATGGAAGTCATTTGGGACTTCTAGCCTCCAGAACCATAAGAAAATAAATACATATTGTTTTAAGCCACTACGTTTGTGGCAGTTTATTACAGCAGCAACCATAACTTCCTATCTTCCAGAGACAGAAGAAAACATGATCAGTTGTATAGCTTTAATTACTGGAAGAAAACTCATACCACTTCAGATTAAACAATACTTTCCCAAACAGTGAATTCCAAATCAAAATATCAAATGGGATTTTATACGGAGTATTAACTCACCAGGATGGTTATAGGAAACTGTCTTTATCTTTTACATCCTTCATATTTTTGAAGAGTAGGGGCAGGGTTTTTTTTTTTTTAGAATCTCCCTTAATTTGACTACAGAAGTAATTTTGTATCCACATGACTACTTCTTGGGAAGATCTTTGATAAAAGCCAAGGGTAAAATATGTAAAACACTTCACATAAAAATCTAGCAGATGGTGTTACCAGGGAAGTTTCTTTCCTGTAAGTCCAGTCTGCCCCAGGAAGGCCTGCGAGTCTCTCTCTCATCTCTCGGCTCCCTTGGCACACCATGGCCTTTGCTAGTGATTTGCTCTTCTACACATCTTTCAAAGTCTCCACATCTCTCCATCTCCCCCACATACTGCAGGCAAGCTACCATGCTCTCTCACCTATGCTCCCAGTCTCCTTCCGTCTGGTCTCCTGGCACCTGCTGTAATGTCTCTCCAATCGCTTCTGCAAAGGGCCATCATTTTGACCCCTTGCGAGTCCTACTATGTTACTTATTATGCTTCACACCTTCCAGCTTCTCTTAAGATGAAAGTCCAAACATCTCCATAAGGCTTATGAGCCCAGCGCGTTCTACCCCCTCTTTGCTTTTGCAGCCTTGTCTTGTACTCCCTTCCCTCCTAACCCCACACCAAAGCTGCCAGTTTCCCTCCCACTACTCCACGGTGCTCTCTTCCTGACTACTTCTCTCTAATCACCTATCATGGCCACACACAACCTTCCTTCCTCCCCACCTGACTCTATGCTTAGTGACCTTGTCAGAATCTCTCAGTTCAAATACCATTGCCTTTCAGAAGCCTTTCCGATCACCCAAATTGTATCTGATTTTCTGTTCCCATGGCAGGTCCTCTGCTGTATAGCACTTATATATCATACACACAGACGAGTGTATTAAACATATAGGAACATTTTAAAGACTGATAAATCTTAGGTGTCTTTCACCAATAAATAGCAGTTTCACAAAGCCCCTCCTGAAGGTATCTTTTCCTTCACTGGCTAGCACCCCAGGCCATGTAATTCATCAGGATTCTGGCATCTATAGCAATTATCCTCTTGCTTATCTTTCTAGACTTAGGGCCTTTGGGCATTCTTAAAATGTACTATCTCTTTTGCTTCTTTTTCAATTTTCTATGAATGAATCAATTCTGTATGTATTTCTTTCATTCCTTGTTCCTTTCAATTAAAATTGTTTGATTCATCCATGTTATATGTAGATGTAGTTTCTTCATTGAAACATGTGGCACTGCATGAATATAAAAAAGTTATTCTTTCTACTACTAATGGAGATTTGTGTTGCTCAACTCAGAGGCTATGATGAAAAATGATACCAGGACTACTCTTGTATTTTTCTCTGGGCACACATAAGTACATAGGTGTAATCGTTTTTTTCACGTTCTTACCTAGGAATGGAATTGGTTGGCCATTGGACAAGTGCACATTCAAATTTGTTTTCTAAAGTGACTGCACCAATCCACCAGCAGGGGATGGAGGCAAAGTGCTTATCAATGTCTATAGCTATACGTGTTTGTGATTGTTTGCATGGCATTCATCTCCTCCAACAGATTGTAAGGTCGATGTTTACTTCTCACCATTTTCAGTCTAGGGCCGGACACACAGTAGATTCTCCAAACGATTGGCTGAATTAAAGGCAGCAATCTTGTAAAAAGGCTTAAGCATTCTGGACATGAAAGTAGCTCTTTGTATCAGACTCTCAAACCCATGTCTTTCCTACACACCACATTTTCCTCTCCTCAAAATGGTGATGATCAAGCTGGGTATAGTGGCATATGCCTATAATCCCAGTACTTGGGAGGCTGAGACAGGAGGATTATAGGTTCGAAGCCAGCCTCAGCAATTTAGTGAGGCTCTCAGCAACTTAGTGAGACCCTGTTTCCAAATTAAAAAAAAAAAAAGGTCTGAGGATGCAGCTCAGAGGTAGAATGCTCCTGAGTTCAATCCTCAGCACCACAATAAATAAATATGTAAATAAATAAATAAATATGGTTTGATCATTTGTATCCTATTTATTATTTCCCAGTGTAATAATCAATAGTCATAAATGAGATTATAGGTGTCAAGCCAATGAGTGCAAAATACAAATTAAGTGTTGCCAATGTTCCACTACTATGCACCTGAACCCAAATGTCCGGAGATGGGGCACATATATGAAGAAGGGTTGTTCATGGTAAATGCTTTATGAATGTATGTGGATTAAGATTTCTTTATGGAGGAATATAGGGTTTCAAATATCACTGCAGGGAAACTGGGGAGACCAATTAATGCTTTCAAATCCAAACCGCACCTGTGTCCCAAATTATCCATCAGCACAAACAAAAGAAGCTTGCTCCCAGTCCTGATCAGAACAAACATTTCAAATGCTTTTACCCAGGTGGCATCATCTTTCATCTGTTCTTGGGCTCAAGGAAGAGATGGGCAGAGAGCTGGGTGAAACTCTGAGCTTGGCTCGGCACTGCGGTTCAAAAGTAAATTCCGACTTCCTATTTACACTGAGAGATCTTAGGCCTTTGTGGTTTCCTGTTGTGCCCTGGTGTGTCTGTGCTTTGGTTTCTGGGTCTGTCTGCACAGAGTGCAAACAGGGTCTCTCATTGTTTCATAAGAAAATTAAAAATTTCACAATGTCTAAATTGTTAGTAGATTCTACCAGGTATCCTGTCTAAGTCACAGCTTCTCAGAATATCTGTACCTAAGTCTTCCAAGAGACACCTTCTGTGAAAGGATGGAGATTCAAGAGGCTCCTGCCCAAGTGTGCCCCAAACCCATCAGGTTGACTCTTCAACTTGATTTCCTTCATTTTACATGGATTTTATATTTATTTACTTCTCTCTTATAATCATCAGGTATACATTTACAATATTGTCTATATACAGGTGCACTGCTAGGCACTGGGGAAACAATGATGGAAAGACATCACTGCTACTCTAAAGACTGAAAGCAGTTTTTTTTTTTTTCTGAAAGTCTTCCATTAGAATCACCTGGGAACACACTAAAATTACAGATTGTGGGGCTAGGGTGTAGTTCAGTGGTAGAGTGTATGCTTTAGCATTCACGAGGTCCTGGGTTCAATCCCCAGCACCAAATAAATAAGTAAATTAGTAAGTAAGTAAGTAAAATAAAATAAAATTACAGATTCTTGCTTCCTAGCAAGACTTAACTAAACACCCTCTGGGATGGGGGCCTGAGGGATTGCATTTTAAAAAGGAGTTCCCCAGGTACATTTATGGACGTTAGTTGAGAACCACTGGCTTGCAGCTCAATGGAGAGTTTAGTCATAATAACAATCTATGACATGGAACCAGGAATCCCTCTTGTAACAAACCAAATTTTCACTGGCTGTAGGATCCTTTACTTTGAACAAATGAAAATGAACCTACTAAGGATGCAGCAGAGATGACTCAGGGATTTGCTGGGATATTTATCTGAGTCTTAGCCCTATCACTGATTAGTTGTGGGACATAGGACAAATCATTTAGCTTCTATGAGCCTTGTTTGAAAAAAAGAAAACAACCCCTGCTCTGACGGCCTGGCTTCGTTAATCGAGCATCAAATTCCATGTGGTATTTTATATGCTCCAAAGCACCAAGAAAAAGTCCTTTTATGATCAAAAAAACTTTAATAAGTAAGAAAGTAATTGAGCCAATCCCTAAGTTTTCTCTGCAGCAGTCAGAACTACTCCCTCTCTCAATCAACCCCAGCTTTGCTCCTGGGCCCACTTTCTCTTACACATTACAGTTATGGCTTATGTGGTTCCTCCCAGGTTCCAACAGCTTTTTTCAAGAGCACAGCTCAAAACTGAACCCAGTCCTAAGGACAGCAGTGGAATATCCTTTGGGTACCACGTTAACACCTTCGAAGATTGCATATAAGAGACCATGTGCAAGCCTGCAATCTCTGACCTCAATTCCAGCATCTCTCAGGGAAATGCAATCAATAGGGTCATTTAATTATGCTAACACTGTTTAATAACATTTAACTTTTGTTTAATCGGGATATATTAGCATTACCCTTTATTCTGATATAAAATATAGTTACTACATCTTCTTATAAAGTTGTGATTTTTATCCATTTGGGGATTCTAAAATTAGTCTCACATATCTGTTGTGAGAATTAGAAATTCTATATACAGATTGCCTAGGAAAGAAACCAGCACATGGTAAGTATTCAATAAATCCCATCTATCATTATTCTTAAGTATAAACATGTTCTTTGCTCATCTTTGCACTGTTGTCCCAACAAATTCCTCTTCTTTACAAACCATGCATAAACCTAAGTAGCTTGTTCCTTTTCTCCCCTCCCGCTATCCTTCCCTCTTTCTTTTCTTTCCTTTACTTTTTTCTCCTTTTGATCTACATTTTACATCCTTGAATTTATGGTTTGGTGTTTACTGTCTATTTCACTAAGGGTAAAAATTATTTGTTATCCATTGCCACATCTCCTTGGGTTACCTAGATTATAAACCACCTGTGGAATACTTACTATATGCCCTAGAGATAGAACATTAAGGTAGACTTTTCCCCAACTGCTCAAGGGTTGAGACTTGTGCGGAAGACAAGAGCGATAGATGATGCACTAGAGCTCTGCATAAAGAGCTATGAAGGCCCAGAGATGGGGCAATCAAATACATAAACTGCAGGAAGGATAGAGGCTTCATGGAGGTGACACCTGGACTGAGACTTTGGGGAAGACACAGACTAATGACACAGGCTCTGGGGTTCCTGTGCTTTGGCTCAACCTGAGCTATACCTTTTCCTAGCTCTGTGACTACTCCAAATCTGGCAATACAATGAGACCCACCCTAGAGAGTTTGCTGGTAGTAACAAATAACATAGCAAGTGCTCAAGAAGTATGTGTTAGAATGATGATGATCCATGTAACGATGTTACACAACAGAGAGAAGAGAGATGCAGTCATTCCATGAAGAGAAAACAACATGCCGAAAGGCTAGACCAATGGAAAAGTATAGGCTCTTTTCAAGAATAGCAAGTGCAGGTTTAGTATACTTCTTCCACCTGAAGCATTCCAAATACCAAAAGGTTTAAATGATTCATTTAATGTCAAGATCTGATCTGGATGGTTCAAACTGTTTAGCACTATTTAAACTTCTTGTATGAATACTCATAAGCTTTACTGTAGATATATCTATATATCTATATCTATATATGGTAGTAACTATTTAAAACATGGTCATTCTTTATTCTCACATATCTGGTCCCAGGGAATTTAGATAATGGTGTGTGGAGGCACCTGCTAGATACAGGATGAAAGGTGAGGGACAGCAAGGGATGGGGTAAGAAGTAGGCAGGGGCCAGATCATTCAAGATCTCCTATATCCAGCTAGGATTCAGAAGAATTGCCAAGGGATTTTTACTAGAAGAGCTAAGCCATGAACTTTAGTATTCAGGACCACCTTCACTATGAGTTGATCAGGGTAGACAGGTCCATACAAATTGTCCTGTACACCACAGAAGAATGATACTCTCTGTGGGCTCCCCTTCATTTTCATTGGCCATATCCCTAACTAAAGAGAACTCTAATCCTGTCTTCTAATTGCATAGTAAATCTCACATCTAGAGGTTACATGGAAGCCTGAGGAACATTCAGTTAATTTTATCAAGTAGCCAGATAATAGAAGCCTAAGTCACAAAGGCCCTGCAACTAGTCTATGTCAAGTAGCTGATAAATCATTCAAAGACATCCTTCAGTTATATGTTCCCTCAACCAATTAGGGCTCAGTCCTAATGTGGATCCATAAAAAAGCTAAACTCACAGGTTGAAAAGCCCAATCAAACACAATGTTGGCAAATGGATGTTGTTGATACTTTCCAATTGATTTTATAATTTTGCTTTCAGCCTGCCTCAAGGTATAACCCAGTGAATAGCTCAGTGCCCACATGGATGGAATCCTGTGACTGAAGTGCCCAAGGCTTCTGTGTCATGTGGAAAGGGCCAGTCAAGCCAGGCATGGTGGCACATGCTTATAATCCCAGTACTTGGGAGGCTGAGACTGGAGGATCTGGGTTCGCGGCCAGTCTCAGCTACTTAGTGAGGCCCTTTGCAACTTCGTGAGACCTGGTTTCAAAATAAAGTATAAAAAATAGGGCCGGGGGTGTAGCTCAGAGGTGGAATGCCCGTGGGTTCAATCCCCAGTGCCGCAAAAAAAAAAAAAGAAAGGGCCAGTCAATCAAGGAGAGAAGTTAAAGCTTCACTTTCACCAAAGACCAGATAGTTTAAATGCTGCATTTCTCTTTAGCTGCAGTCTGTCACTCAACCAAAAAAGGAAATTAAACTGATATGGTATGATATGTGCTTCAAGAAACCTTCATAGTTGCTACCTGGTATTCTTCTGTCTGTTCTTCTCCCCATGTATCCATCCAACTTTTACTTGACCTCTACTCTGTGCTCTGTGTCAGTTATCATGCTAAGTGCAAGTAAATGGAAATGTATTGTTCTGGGATATCTGTCTATTACCTCCCTATGTGATTAGGACCACATGCTGGTATCATCCCATGTGTAACCTAAAAGAAGGGTGCTGAATTCCTTTCTCAAATATCACTAAACTCAAAAATTTTAAAAATACATGGGAGGGGGTAAATCACATAGTATCTGAATTATCTTTCAGTAAAGATTTTATTTTTATTATTTATTTATTTATTTATTTATTTATTTATTTATTTTAATTCTGGGGGTTGAATCCAGGGGCATTCTAGTTCTGAGCTACACTCCCAGCCCCTTTTTATTTTATTTTTTTGAAACAAGGTCTGTCTAGGTTGCTGAGAGTCTTGTTAAGTTGCTGAGGGTGGTCTCCAACCTGCAATTCTCCTGTCTCAGCTTCCCAAGTACTTGGATTACAGGTGTGTACCACCACACCCAGCTCAATAAAGGTTTTTTTTATATACATGCTTTAACCACTGGTTAAGTGGAAAATTAGAAACCACCCCAGAGGCAAAAAATATGAAAATTTAATTAATATATAAAAAAGGGTTTTGGAGTGTACAAAGAGTGGCAGAAGGGGGTGAAAAATAAAGAGAGCAAAAAAGCAAAATACTAAAACCCTTGCACTAAAGGTATAGGACTAAATGAGCTCCTGTGCTGAAGCACCTGTCAGGGTGCACGATGCTCAGTGAGGCTCCACAATGGCTGTCTTCAGCATCCATACATCCACACCAAGCATCTGTGCTGTGGTTTGGACACAGAATGTCCCCTAGAAAAACTCATGTATTGGCAATGCCAAAATGTTCACAGATGAAATAACTGAAGCAGGCCCATAATCTCATCAGTGTATAAATCCACTGATAGATTAATATTGGAATGAATTTACTGGGTGGAACTGTCAGCAGGTAGGATGTGACTGGGGGCATGGCCCTGGGTCCATATATGTCCCTGGTCCCTTTCTTTCTTTATCTCTTCCTCTATGTCTATGTCTATGTCTATGTCTATGTCTATGTCTATGTCTGTCTCTGTCTCTGTCTCTGTCTCTCTCTCCCTCTGTATCCCTGCTGCCCTGAACAGCTTTCCTCTTCCATGCTCTGCCACCATGAAGTCTGCCTTGGAGCTGGCCAACCATGAACTGAACCTCTGAAACTGTGAGCCAAATAAACCTTTCTTTTCTTAAGTTGTTCTTGTCAGGTATTTCAGTAACAGCAATGGAAAAGCTGACTAATACAACCTAGAAGGGCACAGACCCTTCCATAACTGCTAGGTGACCCTCAGCAGCCACAGAACCAGTCACCCACACACAGATGAGTGGTAAATAAGAAAAGGAAAAAAAGTCAATGTGGTTTCATGTCATGCTCTTCCACACAGATACAAAAATGACTTCATGAGTTGGGAAGTCAGCTGCATGTCTTCAAATTACCAAACTCAGTACTTAACCACAGAGCAGCAGGGAAAGAAAGAAGATTAAATAAAGACTGTCTTAAATACTCTCCTCCCAGGGGATGATGGTGACAGGGATGCTGTTTATTTTTATTGTTATAATCAGGCTGGTGGCCTCTTGAAAAGCAGTGGTTGGGGAGATTGGGATGAAGAGAAAAGGAGAGCCCTGTGGTCTAGCAGTGACCTGGCTCTAACTTCACAATTCGCATGAGGCTTTGGAGAAAATCTACTTTGTAATCCCTGTACCCCCATTCCCACAAAATACACGTGCCTACAGCTAACCCATTCCATAGCCTGTATCTCATCCTTATGCTGGGAGGAAATGAGAGAGAGGCTGGTTTCTTACTAAGGTCTGCTGAAGCAAAACTGTTTGGTGAAAACCTTACTTCCCAGAGAGGCCAAATGAACTCCCTGATTTCCCTGGTGAGGCAGCAGGTGGAGGTGGGGGAACAGACTCATTGCACTTTAGATCTGGGGGGCTTCTCCCAGTCAGTCAGCCTCCCTCAGCATAAACAGGTGATAAATGATGACCCCAGTGGATGAGAAAGGAGTGAGATGAGACTTGGGAAAATATAAGCGCTTGTACCCTTCCCTAGGAAAAGCCATCTAGCCATGCAGCCAATAACTAAGCATGTGCTATGTACCGAGTGCTATACTGGATGGGATGGGCCCACAAGAGGCACCGGAAGCATGGACCCACTAAGCAAGTCAGCTTTGTCTCAGACACAAGTTTGTACCATTAAAACACAAGTAAAGGACTGGTACAGTGGCACATACCTGTAATCCCAGTACTTGGGAGGATGAGACAGGAGGATTGCAGTTTCAAGGCCAGCCTCAGCAATCTAGTGAGGCTCTCAGCAACTTAGCAAGACCCTGTTTCAAAACAAAAAATAAAAAGGGCTGGGGAGTGTGGCTCAGTAGTTCAATTCTCAGCACCACAAAAACAAAAACAAAAACAAAAACGAGACTCACAAGAAAAAACCAAAAGAGTAGAATAGAATGTGTCACAGGCTCTAGAGAATTGAGTTAGTAAGGAAAAAAGTATAAACAAATACTTAGTGGTTGCCTACTGTATACTACTTTTAAAATGAAGTCTAAATAATTTTAGACTTATTGTATTTACAATAATGCCTGTAAAACAGTAAATGCTATATAAATGACTGCAGAAACTATTACTATTATTGTTCATTTTTCCAGTACATGTTTGGTTTTTTAAAAAGCTTTATCTAGCACTAGTTAGTATTTAATAAACTGCACACATCTAAAATGACTGATTTGATATTTTCACATATCACCCACCCATTGAAGATATCAAAACAATCAAGACAAACACACCATACCCCTCATCCCCAAATCGTTCCCTGTGCCCTTCTGTAATTCTGCTCTCCTGGTGTTCAGTGAGCCCACTCCCCCTTTTCAGGCAGTCACCCATGTGCTTTCTATCACTGTACTTTTGCACAGTTTGCTTTTTCTAGATTTTAAATAATGGAACTATATAGTCTGCACTCTTTTTTTTGTCTTGCTTGTAACATTTAGCATTATTATTTTGTGATTAGTCCATGTTGTATCTTTGCGATGGTTTGACTATAGTTTGAGCATGTTCCCCAAGGGTTTATGTGTTGGTAGCTTGGTCCTCAGTGTGGTGATATTGAGAGGTGGTGGAACCTTTAAGAGGTGCTGCCTAGTGGGAAGTCCAGGCAGCCAATCTTTGTGTTCTGGCCTCTTGTCTCATGGTGTATGCATCTCTCTCTCTCTTTCTCTCTCTCTCTCTCTCTCTCTCTCTCTCTTTGCTCTCATACTCTTTCCATGCATAGTGCCATCTGCCATGTGGTAACCTGGCCAAGGGAGTCCTCATCAGAGCTGAGCCAATGCCAGCACCATGCACTTCAATCTCTAGAACTGTGAATAAACCTCTTTTCTTATAAAATGCACAGCCTCAGGTATTTTGTTATCTTGTGTATTCTGTGTCTCGATCCTAGCATCAACCATTTCTCCAAGGCACAAGGCACTATGGTTCTCTAATGGATAAGAGTATTAGAAACCAAGATCCGGGCATGAGGTGTGCTTACAAGTGGATTCTGGGGTGTTCTTATTTTAAAACAGAACTAGGAAATACATGTATGGTTACTAGCCTGTATACATACATACATACATACATACATACATACATATTTACTATTCTAAGCTAAATGTGACTTCACACTGATGTCTGATTCTAATCCATTACAACATGGGTCATTCTAGCCTTAATGAATCATCTCTAATAATAATACCATTATTTGGTATTCTGTACCAGGTACAGTGCCAATCTATTTACAAAGATTACTGAGAATTTAATTCTCAGTATGACTTTATGGGAAAATGCTATGGCCACATTTAACAGATAAAGAAACTGAGGCACTGAAAGATGAAGTGTCATACCTAAATTCACATAGTCAGTAGCACAGGGCTGGCATAGGAGCCTGTCTTTGAGACTCCATAGCCACTTGGAGACAGGGAACCACTTTCTCCACATTCACCCAACACTGGGAAGCCTTTTTTCCTAAGCACTTGGAGGCGCAGCTGTACTTCCCAGCTCTTAAGCATTGTTCTGTATGAGCCTTACCTTGTCAATAGTGCTCCCCACCCCACCATACAGGTGACATGCTAACTGGGGACAAGCTGCCAAGTTACAACCTGACCTGACAGCTCCAGAAAAGGGGTGCTGGAGCGGTGACAAAAATCAGCCTGGTCTGACCCTGTGACTTTTCCACCTCTGGCTAACCCCTGCTACATGTTATCCTGGGTTTTGGTGACTTGGTAGTAATTAACTCTGAACAAGCAGCTCTGCTTTCATAGAGTTAAAAAAAGAACAGCATTTCCCCCTTGTTAATTAAATCATCGACAAGGAAGATGAATGTGCACTTGTATCTTCTAAAATATCAAAGGCCTGATTATTACGACTTATGTTCAACCTCAGGCTTTTTCTTCAGATTCCTGGAGGTTAACAGGAACCCAGAGGTAGAAAGTATTTAGCAGTACTCAGTTACTTGATCATTCATTCATTCATTCATTCTTTTCAGGCACCCTAGGAATTTTGTCTCAATTAACCCACTGAATTGGAAACATCAGAAGTGAGCAGACAGGAAGAAAGTGAATCTTTTAGATCATGTTGAAAACCACTTTTTGAAAAACCCACAGCCCCCTTTGGTCCCTGTGTTCTGTTTGGCAGATTTTCCCTGACAGTGGTGGTTTTATTTGCCAGAACCACAACAAAGGGGGTCCTTGAGTTTCCCTGGGAGTGTTTCTCAGACCTGTACCTCCCCTAGACCTCACAAAGGTGTGATTGTTGCTGGCTCCCTGGCTCCCAGCACCTGAGGGAGATCAAAGGCACTTTCTGATGCCAGCATGACCACAGTCTCGCCCTCACGACATAACATTAAAGCTGGTGATTAATCCCCTTGGCCCAGAAGGTCCCTTCCCACTCCCAAGTACAAAGCGGGGTGGGGGTGGGGACTGTACTTCCAGTACCACATGACATAATAAACTGGCATTTTATGGTCCTTATTCCTTGCAACCAACTGCAGCTGCCCATCATATTCGTTAAAGCCCAAACAGTTGCTTCATGTGAGCCGTTTATGTCACTGGGAAAGTTTCATAAGAATCCCCACCATTTTGTGGGTGTCTCCCCTGTGCTTGGTGCATACAGATATGATGCATGCTATCCAACGAGCCTGTGAGATAGGCACCCCCCCCCAACTTGATGGATGAAGAATCTGAGGCTCAGAAAAGTGGCTCACTGGGATCACAGGGCCAGAAAATGCATGAGCTGGTGTTCCGGCCTTCACCTGATGACCCAGAAGCCCCTGCTCCCATCCCTCAAGGGCACCTGGTTAGCAGCCACAATACAGCCTGACTGCAAGGAGAGTGAGCACTGGAACCACCTAGAGCGAAATTTCAGTGCTTAGCTCCAGAACTTAATGTCTTCATGGCCTTGGGAAAATCGCTGGACTTTCCATGTCTTAGCTTCCTAATTTCTAAAGTGATACGGGAGGAAAAGTCAACATGATCCGTGAAGAGACAGTGAGACTGAGAAAGGGGCACCACGGTCACACGTTTGTTTCCATCTGCTTCTGTGCATCTGCTTCTGAAGCGAGTGGGGTGGAACTGCCTGAAACTCAGACTGAACAGGAAAAGCCAGATCAGATGTGTCCCGTGAAAATAGGGGAAGCTTTAAATAGGCTTACATCAGCCATCAGCAAAGACATGAGAAAAAGTGTAAAGCCACGTCAAGGGAACCACAGGCTGGCTTGCTGTTGGGCACATCCTGCTGGAGAGACCTCAGGTCTCTGTGGATCACTCCTCCAGTGACAGCTAAGCTTTACCATAGAGCTGCTGAAGGGGAAGACATGTGGGACTTACCAACTGAGTTAAGGAAGTTCCATTTCACACTTTGCCCAGAGCCCAAACAAACAAAGAAAGGTACTTCCTTAAAGTCCAGCCCAAATGTAACCTCAGGAAGATGTCTGTCACCCTGGATGCCTCACTGTCAGTCACTGTGTCCTTTCTGCCCTACAACAGCAGTGCTGGGGATCAAGAGCCAGCCCTTGAGAAGGGCTAGCCCTACGTGAAGTACTTAACACTGCGTCATTCAATTCCACGCTAAGAGGAAGGAACCTCAGAAACCCCACATTTTGCAGAAGGGAAATCTGAGGCCCAGAGAGTTGAAGGACGTTGACCAAGGACCCATGCTGAGCAGGCAGAGGAAGTAGGGTTGGAAAGCAATCGGGCAGACTCTGCCATCTTTGCAAGATGGGATGCCAGGTGTGAGAACACCTTGCAAAGTGCCTGGCACAGAACAGATGCTCAGTATCTGTATTTGGATCCTCATATTGTATTGTCATATCTGTTATAACTCTGTCTCTTTTATGGAGAGCCTATGTCATCCCTATGCCCTTAGTGTTTAGCACATCTAGGACTTCAGAGCAGGGATCAATATATAAGTAAAGGCCTCAATATTTATTCAAAGTATCTACCAGTAAAAAAGACTCAGAGGTCCCCACAGTTACTAACAAGTTTCACGTAGCACATAACTTCCTCCCTAGTCACAGACATGCTGCCTGGGCTGTGTCCAGCTCGACTCTCTGCTCATCTCCCCATTCCTCCCCCATTCTCTCCCCTTTATTGTACTCATCTGGGAAAAATCCAAGGAGTCGTCTATCTCAGTTTAACAGAGTAATGACTTTTAAATAAAAATATGGTAGAAATGGGTACTTATCGAAATGGAATGCTTTCAGACTCATGCATTTAAAGAAGATATAAATTTTAGGGCAGGCACTAAATTTTAACTGCAATCTTGGAGAAAGCCTTTCCATTAATTCGTGGAGAAAAATTAACAAAGTGAAAATTGCTTATCAGTGTTCTTTTGAAGTCATGATATGCAGCCTAATTCTATAGATCATCAGGATGCTCCCAGGGAGATGGATTTATATTGATGAAGAGAGAGCTCAGAAGCCAAGGAAAACAGACACCCCTTTGTAAGGAATATTCACCTGCCCCTTAGGGAGAGATGGGTCTGGGGATGAGGCTTTGCCATCTTTGGGCCTGACTTCCCTTGCTATGTCTGAGTTCTCTGGCTCGGGTGGCTTCAAAGGCAGACTCAACCCTTTCACACTTTTTAAGATTTTGGTCCCTGGAAAAAGACCTGGCAAATATAAGCAAGGCTGTAAGAGGAAGGACTGGGCTTCGGGCTTGACCAAGCACAAGGGCAGGAAGGGAGGCCAGGAGGAAGTGGAAGGGTGGAGAAACCTGCAGCTCAGCACCTCTGGGCCACCTCCCACCATACATGGTCGTGTTGCCTTTGTACCCTGCTCACTTACCCCCATGTGACAAGAAGATGTTCCACAGATGACAGCCAGCCGTGACGTCATTGGCTGTCCCTCACAGGCGAGGCCGTAACCCCTCACATCTGCTCCAATCACTCCTGTGAGAAAGTAAAACAAAACAAAATCCTCTTAAAAAAAGAAAATAAGAAGATGGAAGGAAAACTAAAAACAAGCATGAAATACTTTTTAGAAGCCAAACAGCCTGGAGGAAGAGTCCCATGTGTGGGCCAGTCTCAAACAGAAACCAAAAGAGCACATTTGTCTGCCTGGCGTGGGAAAACTAGGAAACCTGTTTTGTTTTTGCTTCACTCTGGTCCACACGGACCATCCAAGCTTGTGATAAAGCAGTAACTACACTGATTTATGTATCAAAAGCTGTGGCTATCAGTTGTTTTATGCTCGCTAAATACCAGGCACTAGGCTGTATATTTATAGGGCAGTCTCATTTGATAGTAATGCTGCCAAGTAGATGCTATTACTCAGAGACAGACATCACAAAAGAAACTAAAGTTGGGCTCCGTGGCCCACACCTATAATCCCAGTACTTGGGAGGCTGGGACAGGAGAATTAAGTGCAGATTTGAGGCCAGTCTCAACAAATTAGCAAGACCCTGTTTTAAAATAAAAAATAAAAAAAGGCTAGTATTACAGCTTGGAAGTAGAAAGCCCCTGGATTCAATCCTCAGAACAACAACAACAAAATAGAAACGAAGGTCCACAGAGCCCAGAGGTTAAGCGACTTGCCCAAGGTTGCACTGCTAGTAAGGAACAGAACCCAATGGAATCTGATTTAATGCATCACATTTTAATCCCAAAAAAGGCAAAAGCAAAGGCGTGTGTCAATACTGAATCTTTTTGGCCTCCCTCAGTTACCATTCTTACTTCCACTTATTGTAGAGCTCTAAGTGTGAAGGATAGGGCAACTGAGAGTGAGTCCCTGTTAAAGAATGGCATGCATCAGAGTTCCTCAGAAATGGCAGAAACATGGGCTTTTCTGCATACACTCCATTCCTTGGTACTTGCTGGTCAAGTGAAATTACAAATATGATTAGAGAGCTAATTAGGGCTAATTGTCTTCATTTATTCAAATAGCCAACAAACACTTTTTGTGTACAACATAACATACTAGGTGTGATGTGGGAGCCACAAACAATGAAATATGTGTAAGTGCAATATGAGGCAGGTGAAAAGCACTGAGGAGGGCTTAGGCCCCGGAATGTAGGAGAGAAAAGCTCCCACTGACCTCATCAGCTCTGTGCATGGCCACCCTGCTGTCAGTCTCCGATACTAGATGCTCTTTGGCACCTGAAGACTCTTGCATTCACTCTTCCCTCTGCCTGGGATGCCATCTATCCACCTTTCTGCTAACTTCTATTTATTCCTAACTCAGATGCTATTTTCTCAGAAAGGGCTTCCGGATCCCCCAGGAAAGATGGGATCTCCCTGTTGAATGTTCTCACGCACCACTGGACTTCCCCAACAGAAGAGGCAGTGGTAATTTTGAGGCATCCTACACCATCTGCTCCCCTTCTATAACAAAAGCTGCAGGAAGCTGGCACTACCTTACTCACAGGCTCGGCGGCCCAGTACCTGCTGCAGTTGCCAGGTAGGGCAGAAAGTGAGAGTACCAATGCTTGGAGAGACGAGTCCCTCCACTCAGGGTGCTCGCGATCCGGTGAGGGAGACAGAACCCTAAATGGAGTGTGTGAAGGCAGGGGGGATCATTATACACTGATGGGAGGAACCAAAGAGGCTAGGGGGAACAATTCCCAAGGAGGTCAGTGCATACAAGTTCTACAGGTGATGGCCAGGTGAAAGGCAGAGTGGGGGTGTCTCATCAGGCCACAAATTCCTAGATATTGAAGGCACTGGCTGCTCAGCAAGCAAGCCTTTCTAGAAAGCAGGATCTAGGGTGCCACAGGCAGGCGTCTTACAGCTTTCTAGATTTTTTTCCATTGCTTTTTCCAATTCTACCTTCTGGGAACAGCCACTTGTGCACCGTTGCTATTGTTCAGAGGCCCAGCAGCAGGGGGAAGTACAGCTCTTCCAAACTCTCTGTGTTGGTTATCATAGTAAATCCCGGCAACCAGGCAGCTGAGGTCTGGGACTTAAGCCTGCAAGAGTCCAGGGCTTATTTGTTTTCAGAACAAGCCCCTGCTCTGCTTATGTGGAGGGGTCGCCCTGCAGGCTGCAGTTCCCAGACTCAGCGGAGGCCAGCCCTGCAGAGACCTGGAGGGAGGGGGAAGCCAGAGCAAGTCTCCTCCTCTGCCCACCTCTCCGGTGGAGACTCCAGCAGTGGCTGCTTCCTTCTGCCATCGGCTCTGCTGCCAGGGCTGCCACGGCGCCACTATCTGCTGGTGTCCGCCACTCTCGGATCACTGCAACACTACCTTTTTCCTTTGACCCCGGTCTGTGGGAGGTCACAGCTTCCAATCTGTTGATCTCTAACTTCTCAGCTCCTTGATCATGAGGTCAATTTTTTGTTTGTTTGTTTTGTTTTGTTTGTATATTTCCTCTTTGTTAAATACTTGGAGAAGTTTACGTTTCTCTGGGTGGACCCAGAGTAATACAGTTCCCTATTCAGGGTACACAAGGGCTTTTGAACAGGAAGAAACCCCAGATATGAGCTAATTTTAAGGTCACACAGATATAGGAAGCAGTGCCAGGATTTGACCTTGTTCTCTCTGACTCCAAAGCCCACATTTTTTTCTAAACTTTCACTTAATGATATTATAATTGTCTTATATAAAGGAAAGATACCTGGAAATATTAGTTCACCATGAAACATACTGAATACACTGGGCTAAGAGGAAGTCTGAGTTTTGGCCCCAATTTTGCCACAAGTTGGAACATGTATCATCATCTCTACAATAAGAGCAATGGGTCACAAATGGAGGTCCTTCCTCAGCCACTCTCAGTATATGATACACAGTGCTTCTTCCGATGCACCAGGCTACGCGCTCCTTGCCTGGAGACACAAAAACTAAAAAGTCCCTCCCCAGATATAATATCCAGTCCTGAGGAGACTTAGACAGCCACCAGCCAAGCTTGCACAGACCCGGCAAGGGGCAGGTATGGCCCAGTTTCCCCTCATGGGAGGTTCTCCACTCTCTGCCTAATGTCATCCCTGACCCAACACAGTGCCCGGGCGATGCTCTCTGTGAGACCAGACAAATCTGAGAGCTGACGTTCTCATCTTCCTGTGCCCTAGAGTGCTCGAAGGGGCTACCCCTGGGAAAAAAGGGCCAAGGACAAGCAGAGAAAAGCAAGAGAAGGTGGGAGGAGCTTTCTCCTTTCTGCATAAACACATTTCACAATCTGTAGAAGAATCACAGGCTGCACATGTACATCAGGAAACAATTCACAAGATGAGGTTTTGACAAGTGCAGCTCTCGACAATGCTGGGGCCTTCACATGACTGATCAAGTGTCAGTGTATTCTGCATTCCTCAAAATGTTTGAGGGGCAAAGTTAGCAGCAGAATAAAGAAGCACACATGCACACATGCACGCACACGTACACACACACACACACACACATGCACGCACACGCACACACACTCACACAGTGGCATATTCAACTGTGTTTTCCCTGAACCCTGCACAATGCCCAGGTAATGGTAGTTGCCCAATACATTTTTGTCGAGTGAAAAAATAAATAGTAGAGAAATAAGCAATTGACTCAATGAATCAATTCAGGGCCTCTTACTTAGTGTCAGCCACCCCGGAGCATACATATAACATATATTGTTCATATCAAGCAATATGTTTAAAAACAAAAATAAAGAGGAAAAGTTAAAACTTCACGAGCAGCTCTCTTATTTACCCTTATGTGCTGTTTCTTCCATCCAACCATCTATCTTCCATCCAAACATTTATTGAGAGCCTACTATGTTTATATAAAAGAAAAAAGAGACTTTGCAAATGTTATGATTAAGAGTATGTTATCCTGTAATTTATCAAGCCACAGCTGCTTTGAAAACTTTACAGGGTTATATAGAAGAAAAACATCCTATGTTCTAAAATTTGTGTTATAATTATCTCCCACTTTATAGCTACATAAAGTACTTTATAGTTTGCAAAGCATCCTCAAACACTGCACCCTTTATTTAATCTTTAGAAAAACCCTGTGATAGGTGCATTTGATTTCCAGTGCACAGTTGAAAAAACCGAATTTTACAGAGGTGAAGTAATCTTGTTAAATATATTTAGCTCCTTAGAGGCAGGATGAGGGCTCGAACTAGGGTTTTCTGTCTCCTAGTCTGATTCCTAGTCTGATGTTGGCATCTTGGAAAAGATTCCTTTGAAATAAAGACCTTAGGCAACTTCTCAGAAGATAAAAAAAAATGAGGAGTGTGGAACTTACTTGAGACTTTTGGTTAGGCCATTTGAAGGAACGAGTGGACTCATAAAGTGATAAAGTCAATCAAATGAGTTAAAAAGTAATCTGGCTGGAGGATGGAATCCCTGGGGAGGACACCCTGTACCACTGAATCCAAAGCCTTAGCTCTTTCTGAGGATCGAACCTAGGACCTGCTGCATGCTAGGAAAGCACCCTGTCACTGAGCTACATCACTAAAACTTGGAAGGAAGTTTGATCTTTTTTTACCTGTGGGCTGGGCTCCTTTTGGTTAAATTCACCTATAGAGCTACAGCTGTTATTGGTTCTCTCTCTCTTTTTTTTTCCCCCTGTGGTTCTGGGGATTAAACCTAGCAGCCCTATTTTATTTTATTTTTTATTTTGAAACAGAGTCTCACTAAGTTGCTGAGGGCCTTACTAAGTTGTTGAGGTTGGCCGCGAACCTGTGATCCTCCTGTCTCAGCCTCCCAAGTACTGGGATTACAGGCGTGCACCACTGTGCCAGCTCTCAGTCTCCCTGTCTCCCTTCCTTCTTTCTCTTTGGGTGGGGGTTCTCAGGGCTTCACATCGTGGCCTGTACTTTAGTGTTTTTCCATTTCCAGTTGTTCTTCTTAACTATGGGTGTCCTATCTAAACATTCTTTTGTGCCGGGCGTGGTGGCGCACGCTTGTAATCCCAGTACTTGGGAGGTGGAGACAAAAGGATCCGGGTTCTCTGCCAGCCTCAGCTACTTAGTGAGGCCCTCCGCAACTTTATGAGACCCGGTTTCAAAATAAAGTATAAAAAAATAGGGCCGGGGGTGTAGCTCAGAGGTAGAACGCCCCTGGGTTCAATCCCCGGTACCGCAAAAAATAAAAAATAAATAAATAAATAAAAATTTAAAAAATAAACATTCTTTTGTGAGCCCTTTCTTATCATGTGAACTGATAAAAAAAATTTAACAGCTGAATGAATTTACTCTGTATATTTAGGGGAGCAAATCCTAGTTTCTATAACATTGAACTATGTAGCATTATTTGATGACACATGGCATTGACACTTTATGTCATAGTAAATATACTTTTGCCATATTATACACTAAGAATTAAAGCTAGAATTAAAACTAAGAATTAAATTGAATAAACAATTAAATTAAACTAAGAATTAAAACAAAATCAGTGGAACAAACATACTGGTACAGGTTAGAACATGCCTAGCTCTGTATGAATGTTTGCTGCTTTTATTAGGTATTGTTATTGCTATTGTTGTTACTATTTCTTTTTATCTCTGTCCTCAGACCTAGGCTTGAAAGGCTTGAATCCCACTTACATGCCCTTAGGCAAATCCCTTCATCTCTCAAAATTTCAGCTTCCATATCAGAATAACTTGATAACAATATTTACCTACAAAATTGCTGTGGGTATTCAGTGAGATGTACAGGGAACACCCTAGTGTTCTCTCTCTCTCTCTCTCTCTCTCTCTCTCTCTCTCTCTCTCTTTGTTTCTGGTACTTGAGAACTGAAAGCAGGGACATTCTACCTCCAAGCTACACCCCCAGAGCTTTTTTATTTTGAAACTGGGTCTCGCTAAGTTTCTGAGGCTGGCCTCGAACCTGCAATCCTTCTGTCTTAGCCTCCCAAGTAGTGGGATTACAGGTGTGCACTACCATGCCCAGCACACTAGTTCTCAATAAATGGGAGCTATTCCATTCGGGAGCTACAGCAGTGTCTGGAACAAGCAGGGCTGCAGGCAGTTTGTACATATTCCTGGATGTGTCCTGCTCCTAGTCACTGGGCATTTGCTCATGCTGCTACCTCTGCCTAGAAGAACCTTTCCACCACTTCCCCTCATCCCCCAACAATCTACCTGGGAACATGCACTCCATTCTGAAGCCTCAGTTGCCTTTCTGGAAGCCTTTCTGGACCACGTCCCTCTGCATCCCTCAAGTACCCCAGCCAGGCAAAACCAACCAGTCCTCCTTCCTTTGCACCTCACCTCCTGACTCTGCAACTCGAATCATTGTATCTGCCATCTATTTGTTTGCATAGCTGAGTCCCTCTACTAGATGATGAGTAAATTGAGGCCCAGGTGAATAATTTTTATTTTATAGTGAACAGGTAATAATTGAACATTGAGTCTTGATACCACAGTAGCTCACTAACCATTTTTGCTGTTGTCATTTAAAGAGTGAATGCCTATGGAATAAGACATATACTAGTAAAGTATGAGATATTTCCTAGACAACAATAGCACATTTCATCATGGACAAATTCTCTGCATCTTAAATATAAATACGGTAAAAAATGCTGAAGAGTTTTGGGCAATAATAAAGTTACTGGAGCCTCACAACATACCTTGTTTAAACCTGTCCAAAATCACTGGTAAAAAATAAAGGGTCCAAGATGCTTGATTATTGTATCTGACAATGTGCAAATATAATGTTCACAACAATGTTATGAAGTAATCACCAAATTGTTTTACAAATAGGGAAAATGAGGAAAAAAAAGGTTTTTCAAGTAACTTGCCCCAGGTCCCTCAGTGTTAGAGCAGGGGTGTGGGGGTGGGGTATCCAGATCTCCCTCACTCTGCACTAAGTCAGGAAGCCCACAGAAACCAGTTCCTTTCTTTTCAACTCCTTACAAGAATTCCAAGTATTCCCAGACAGCATAGCTGAACTGAGATCTCTTTCAGAATTTACTGTCATGGCACCAGTATCCCACGGTAACCTCAAGCCTAAGAGGAACAGAACAATTGAAAGATAGCCGTGATCTTAGTGTGGGATGAAGCACTGTCTTGACTTTGAAAGAAATGTGGTCTAGAATTCATCCAACCTAGATTCTAAAGTGGGTTTAGCTTTTTAAAAAATCCTATGTTTTAAGTCTTTGACGAGATATTACCCATCCCGATGCTGCCATCCTCCCATCCTCCACAAAGCCAGAAAGATAGTAGAGAAGGGCTTTAAATTAGATATGGACAGACATCTATTAGACATCTGAACTAGTTGGGGCATAATGGTTAGGAGCCAGGGCTCTGGGTTTACACTGAGTGGTTTCAAGTCTGACAAGTTGGTCAAATTACCTTTGCTCCTTCTTTTTTTTTTCTTTTCCTGCTTTTCTTTTCTTCTTCTTCTTTCTTTTTACATTTTAAATGCTTTATTTTTTATGTTAACAAAAGCACATGTATATTATTATAGTGCAGATTTTTTAATGTTTTGATAACTGTATTTCACTATTTTCAGTGATTTCTCTTGCAATACTATGCATTTTATTTTATCACCTGCCCTTCCTGTACTGTAGTTTCTTGATATGTAAGATTGGGATGATGATCATCTATAGTATATAAAGCTACTGTGAGGACCGAGTGAGTAGACCCAGCCTAGGACACAGGTACTCTACACATTGCCACCATTACTGCTGTTATTGCTGACAACACTCAATCTTCAATTTAATAGCAGGGCTTGGTATGGCCGACCACGCACTGGTCTTCATCTTGGTGCTCGCTTTGCCAGAGTTCTTGGGCTTACTTAGATTGACTGGAGCATCTGTTTTCTGTCCTTGAGTATACGACTGCTGACAGAATAATGGCAGGCCCAGGGGGATATGGAAAATGAAGTACCAGGTAGTAGGCACGATCCAGGCTAACATTTTAAACATGGCTGAGCATAACCCAAAAGCTGTTTATATCCACAAAAGCCACAATTACATGTAGCTCCACTCACACTGCAATTCAATTTGTGATGGCATTCATCATTTCTGTCTTAATACCACACTCTTCCATGACCTCAACCAATCAGAAACGAATACAGGAACCTGATGGAAGTACAGGGAAGACAACAAAGAACAGTCCCTCAGTTAACTGATTCTCACTCCTATGTTCTTCATTTCTACTCAGAGATATCAAATCTCAAAGATAGGCTAATATAGAATAGCTTGGGAATCTGAGACTTAAAAGAACACTAGCAAAACCCCCAGTAAAGACAAAGCAAAAATTTGTTCCAGAAATTCCTTTCTTCCTAACCTCGAGATTATTTGCACATTGTCAACAATAACTCCGTAAAAGACATTTTTCCCTTGCAGACATTGGGCATGGTAAAGTGTCAGGCAAAATCCAATCCACAGTTCCAAGTTAAGTCACAAAAATTACTCACTTTGCAAAATCAAGAAATCAAAATTAAGAGAACTGGCCAAAGTACCACAAATTTTTCTTATGGAATATATCCTTATAAAGATCTAAAACTCTAAGTCACACAGTTGCTTACCAATACCATATAAATTAATTGACTACTAAAACAACTATTTATTGATCCCCATTTATAAGCCAGGCATTGCATCAGGTGCTAGAAATCTAAAGATGAAATTTGATTCCTTTTGCTCTACAAGATCTTGATCTAGTACGGGTGGAAAGATACACTGGCAGATGCTTATAAGACAGTAGGAAACAAGCAATCACTCAGATGTGGTAAGTCTCCTGAAAGTGTGGAGCCCCAGAACCCGTCTCAGCGTAGATGGTCTCTTCAGGCAGGTGAGGCAGGAAGATGTCAGTCAGCAGGGAATGGGGAAGGGAAAGGCATACCAGATAGACCTTGAGACAAAAGAGATAGTAAAAGAAAGCCACAGAAGAGAGAAAGGGCCACACAGTCTTGAAGGTCACTCTCCCCCTCCACTATCCTTCTCCCCTGAAGCAGGTCATAAGACCCTCATGTGAGAGATGCCCTCCTACACTCGAAGGAAAGGAGGATTCTTATATCTGAAGGCAAAGGGTCACAGAGAAAAATCTGAACATACAGGCCTTGCTAAGTTTCTCCCAGTTTACTACCATTAGATCATATACCCTTTTGGCTTTTATTTTTCCATAAGTCTACTCTTCATAAACCCTAGCATAAAATACTCAGGTCTAAATGTTTTTTGGGTCTTCATTTCCTTATGAAGGCCCCATGTCACGTGAAACTTACATGAAATAAATGTGCATACTTTTCTGTTATTTGTTATAGCGGCCTCCATCATGAACCCAAGATGGGGGAGGAAAAGGTATTTTTCTCCCCTACATGCAGGTAGGTCCAGTGGCCCAGGAACCCCCTCAGTCCTGGGCAAACTGGAATAGTTTGTCATTCTACACGTGAGGCATGTAGCCTTGTGCCTGGGATATAGGAACTGTAAATAAATGTCAGTGTCAAATTTCTCTTGGAAATAATAACTAGGTTATCTTCAGTAACCCTCTTTTGTTGAAGTTGAGTAATTTCATTTATTTGTTTATAAAATGATGTGAAGGTTTCTCAAAGGTGGAGTATGGAACCAGCAGTCCAGACAAACCCCCTCAAAAGACAGAGCAGACCAGCGAGATGCTTCCAGAAGACGCCAGCAGGCACAGGAAGTGCTTAGATAAGTTCTTTAGTATATTTGAACTAACAGAAGAGGCCTGGAATTTTGGAGAAATTGATACGAATTAGCAGGCAATCTCTCCTCTCTCCCTCCTGCGTGCACCTCATCGCTGGGTATGAGTTTCGGTTCTCCACAGACTTCCAAGGGTTAGTTGAACATTGACAGACTCTTTAAAGCTTGGAATTCACTCCCAGAGCCAAAACCAGGCCAAGTTTCTGTGAGGCTATGATTTCCCCTGGGGAGGGTCCTAGGGCTCCACCACACCTAGACTGATTAATCTACCTGGGCCCCAGCTTCAGACAATAAGGAGACCAAAAAAAAAAAAAAATCCTGAAGCTGGATCCTGATTCCACTCCCTTCCTCACCATTGGCCATTCCCAGGAGACTGGGGGTGGGTGAGCAAGGCAACCCCCATGAGATAAGAGTCAGGCCAGCGTAGCTGGAGGGAGGAAAGCCTGGATAGGATAAAGGGCCAGGGTTGTAACACAATGAAGGACATGCGGCTGAAAGAGTTTCAAAGAGATTCCTAAGAGGAATAGGTAAATAAATAGTATGGAAGGGGAGTGTGAAAATGAATTACAAAAAACACCAGTATGACATCTTATAGGAAGTGCAGTGGAAAGGACATTTCTGCTTCAGCAGACAGCAAGACTAAGCCCACCTGGAAGGTTCCACCTCTCCACCTGCTCCTGATGCCACCTTCTCGGACAGCAGCCTGGACAGTCTCTGCTGTCCTTGTCCAGTGCCCCTCCTGGTTCCACAGGTCATGGGGGCCAGCAAGGAAGGGCACTAGCTTTGGGGGAGATGCTTCCAGGAAGCACCCCTTAGTCGCATGACCTCAGGCAAAAAAGCCAAGTTCCTTGAGCCTCTAACACCTCATTTGTAAAAGGGAACTGATGGGTTGAAAGTAAAAGTGTAAACATACAATCTTCTTTTTTTTGGTGCATTGTAATCATACATCTTGATGGGTTTCAGGGTGATAGTAGTATACATGCACACAACGCTCAATTAGCCCTCCCCAATTCCCACCCCCATTCCCTCCCCCTTCCCTCCTTCTCCTGCTCAGCATAGTAGTTGACTTTGATATATTTGTGTATGTATATCCTGATACAATCTTCTTTTGAAAGAAGGATGCAGGCACAGGTTAGGCCCTGATTAATATTCTCTCCCTCCTTTGTTCAGTAGGATTCAATTCAATTATCATTTACTGAGCCTGAGTTCAGCACTATAGGGGAAATAATACTTGAAGAAACATTATTACCATCCTTAAAGGGCTTGCAGTGGCCCAGGGAGTGGAGGGCTCTGCACAGGACAATGGTGGCTTCAGCTGACACACAGACAAGTCTTCTGGTAGAAGGAGTTAACTCCTACTGTGTGATTCCAAGGCAGCTTCTCTCTGAGGCCCATTGGCTTCCCTCTAATTGAGGAGTAGAGAGACCCCTCCACCCTAGTTGTGGCCACGCACTACAGGTCCAGCTGCAAACAAAAGCTTTAACTTTTCTTTGCAGGGACCTTACCACCACCATCATCATCACAGTAGGTACAGTATTTACCTGTGCCAGGTGCTGTTCCAAGTGCTTTCCATAAACTTATTTAACAAACTGCTATTATGATGCCATGTTGAAGATAAAACAAACAAACAAAAACTAAGTTACTTAACCTACCAGTAGCCAGTAAGTTAAGTAACTCACCGGTAATCGTTAAAAGAGTAGTTGATGCTGTGGAATATAAATTCAGGTAGTCTGGCTCCAGAAATCATGTTTTTTTTCCCCAACCATTAGGCTGTTGGGATTGTGTTGTGCATTTGCCATTCCTAGTTTTGCATAGTTGTACATGTTTTTTGGGTATACATTTCTGTCAGATATATGCGGCATATCCATATTAGCTTTCACTCTCCCAATGCTCTTTCTCCATATAAATTCTATATTTCAAAGGAAGAATTTCTAACTGATTTCAAGAATAACACTCAATCCATCATCTCAAAGCCCCTCTTCAGGCAAACCCAGAATGTGTCCAAGTCTGTTTCCTTGCTCTTTGGAACAATGACTTTCCAGGCCTCCTTTGGTGTGGACCAGAGGCAGCAACCAGAGGAGACAAGATGTAACACCCAACCCTGGCCAGGACTTCCAACTCTGGGTCTGCCCTGCAGCAGCTGCCGTGCTGTCAATGGGCACTGTTCTGCAAAGTTGGCTGGTCTTTTTCATCATCCACAGCCTTCCCCCATCCTGCCGTCTGGCTGCCAACTTGCATTCTGGCAGGCTAGCAGGTATTCTTCACTCCATTCTCTTTCTATGGGGCTGTATGGCCCAAGGCAGAGATGTAGGAAGGGCTCAAAGTCCCTGGTTATATAAAAAAAGAGAAACTCCTTAAATTAGCATTCTATGGAAAAGCAGTGACTGATTATCTAATTTCAACAAAGTTGGTTGGAATGTTACCTAACACATTGTTCAAGGAAAGCTCAAGGTTAAAACACTCACAAAGAAAAACACATGGCCACCTTTATCACTAACATGTATTATGCACTTAAAAAGAGGATTCTGAACCTAACTTCTCCCTTTCTTGATGACTCATGGTTATCAGCATAGCAAGGTGGGAGTAGAAACTAACTCTGATTAAGCACCTTATACAGGCCAGTGAGTGTGTTGAGTGAGGAGTTGCTCCTTCCTGTGCCGATGTATTCTGACTTTGCTCCTATCAAACTACTTCTCAAATTGCCTATTAAACCACACATCTCCTCTATTCTGCATGGCCAGGCTACGTCATACTCATATCTGCATTCCAGGCACCTAGCACAGGGCTACACAGTGCCAATATTAATAACCTATTCCTTTTGATATTTTTAATAAGCTTTATCAATGAAGTATAATCTGCATTGAAAGGCTGCATTGGTGTCCTATTTAAGAAACATTTGTCTATCCCAACATTATAAAGAGCTTCTGTCTTTTTTTTTAGGTCTATAATCTATTTGGAATTTATTTTTAGATATGGTATAAGGCAAGGGCCAAAATTCAATTTTTGCCCCTACTAATATCCCACTAGCACTATTTCATTGAAAAGAAAAAACATCTTTTCTCTACAACTTTGCAGTGGCACCATTATCACAAATTGCTGTCCATACATGTGTATTTGTTTGGGGGTTCCTTAATCTATTTTCCTGTTTTACGTGTTTCCACCCCAATAATGGTCTTAATTACTTATGTAATAAGTTTTCCTATTTGGCAGTATTAAACCCTCCCATCTTTGTTCTTTGAGATTGTCAAGGTTGTCTACTGCCTCTTTCCATATAAGTTTTGGAATGACTGTCAATTCCAAGCCCCTCACATACAAATCTGCTGAAATTCTGAATTGGAACACATTGAATCTGTGGAACAACTTAGGGAGAGCAGTCAGTCACATTTATAATATTGGGCCTTCCAATCAATGAACATCATACATCCCTCCATTTATTTGTGACTTCTTTAAGTTTCTCTCAATAATATTTTATAACTTTCTGCATAGATGTCTTTCACATCCTTAGTCCTAGCTAATTGATATTTTGATATTATTGTATAGATCATGCTATTTTTAAAATATTTCTAAATGGTTGTTTCTGCTGCATAGAAATAAAACTGAGTTGTGTATTGCCTTCTTGCAATAGCAATCTTGTTAAACTCCTTACTAACTTTAATATTTTACCCATAGATTCTTTTGATTTTCTGTTATAATTGTGTGATATATAATGTTGGCTTTATTTTATCCTAATTTTCAAACTTTTAATTCATTTCTCTTGACTTGTTACACTGGGCAGGTCCTATACTACAATGGGAAGAAGTGATGAGAGCAGGAACATTTTCGAATTTCACTTTAAGTATGGTATTTGCATTAGGTTTTTTTTCTTTCTTTGCAGATACCCTTATTCTGCATAAGCAAGTGCCTTTCTATTCCTAGTTTGCCAAGACTTTTTAAAATCATGAATATCTGTTGAATTTTGTCAAAGGCCACTTTAAAACAACTATTAGTATGATCATATAATTTTTCTCTTTTAGCTTTTTAATATGGAATTTCATGAAGTGACCTTTTTTTTATTTTTTTTGAGGTACTGGGATTGAACCCGGGGGCATTCTACCTCCGAGCTACACTCCCAGCCCTATTTTTTTTTTATTCTTTTTTTTGAAACAGGGTCTCACTAAGTTGCAGAGGGCCTCACTAAGTAGCTGAGGCTGGCCGCGAACCCCGATCCTCCGGTCTCAGCCTCTTAAGTACTGGGATTACAAGTGTGTCCCACCACGCCTGGCATGAAGTGACTTTGAAAATTAAAATAACTCACTTGAGTTCTTTTTTACCCCCCTCTGGAAATCTTTTAGTCATTACCTCTTCAGATACAGCTTCTGCTTTAATAAAGATTTTGGGATTCCAACTATAAGTCTGTTAGACCCTTTTACCAAGCTTCATATATATTTCATACTCTTTTGTAAATTTCATGTATTT
Organism: Glis glis; assembly: GCA_004027185.1. Lineage (NCBI taxonomy): Eukaryota > Metazoa > Chordata > Mammalia > Rodentia > Gliridae > Glis > Glis glis. The sequence goes on from PVJS01002741.1 coordinate 76,240, forward strand.
TCGATCATCTTGTATATGATGCTGAGGTGAGAACAGCCCTTTTTTTTTTTGGTTCTGGGGATGGAACCCAAGGACATTCTACCTCTGAGCTACACCTCCAGCCCTATTTTATTTTTTATTTGGAAATAGGGTCTCACTAAGTTGCCAAGAGCCTTGCTAAGTTGCTGAGGCTGGCTTCGAACCTGCAATCCTCCTGTCTCAAACTCCCAAGTACTGGGATTATAGGTGTGTGCCATCACACCTGTTCAGTTCTTAATCATTGCATTTTCGGTTCTAGAATTCCCATTTATTTTGTATACCTCCCATCTCTCTGCTAAATTCACCATATTTTTCTATAATTTCTTGAACATATTAATCATGGATATTTTAATTTTTTTGTTAAATGGAAATCTTTTTTTTTTTTTGCGGTACTGGGGATTGAACCCAGGGGCGTTCTACCTCCGAGCTACACCCCTAGCCCTATTTTTTATTCTTTATTTTGAAACAGGGTCTCATTAAGTTGCAGAGGGCCTCACTAAGTAGCGAGGCTGGCCGCGAACCGGGATCCTCCAGTCTCACCTTCCCAAGTACTGAAATTACAAGCGTGTGCCACCACGCCCGGCTGGAAATCTTTTTTAAAACAAACTTTTATTGGTGCGTTGTAATCATACAACATAAAGAAGTTGAGAATAATAGTGACATATGGACATAACACTTGGTGAGCTTCTCCCCAGATATTTTAGAGTCCATGACTAATACTGTCAACATCTGGATTGATATTTTGTGGGTTTATTTTTTCCTCTTCTTGATTTTTGAAAATTATCATACTTCGTATACTTAAATTATTTCTTATTGAATGCAGGTATTATATATGAAAACTTATAGATATAATTTGAGTCTCTGATTATGTTATCTCCCTGTGGGAAGAATATAATTTTTGCTTGCTGCAGGTAGCTACAGGAGGGATAGATTAACTGAATTCCATCAGGTGTCTTATTCAAAGCTGGGCTTCAGGCTTTGTAAAACGTGTCGATTTCTAACTTATTTTTCCTCCTGGGTCCCAACCAAAAGCCTAGAGTATCTTTCCTTTTTAATGATCCCTCCACTCAAATTTTCATCTTCCATCTTTAGCCCTCCCAAATAGTGTTTAGCATTTCAGCTTTTGAGCTACAGATTTCAAATCAGTGGGTATTGAGAGTATAAAAGGCTGGAAATGTTGATACCAACTCCAGGATTCTCTTCTGATCTTGGTCCCTCATGTCCTTCACCAAGCAGCTCTCTAGTGCCTTCCATAGATGTGCTTGTTAGTTTTCTGTGGGTACATCTAATTTTCTTCCTCTTCTGATTTGGGGGAGAGTGGGAAGCTAGCCTAGCCTTGTCAGAAATAAAAATATTCGATAAATGCCTAACAAATTAATGAAATACTTTACATTGGTGGTTATACTTATTCTAGCACCACCGTAACAGTAGGACAATTTGGGCACATATCATTAGATATATCAGGTAGAAGACAACTATGAATCTTGAGCTTGATCCTCTGATCTATGAGAAAGGTGACTTAAAGAGGTGACATCTGGGAGTCACAGAAATGGTTATGGTAGATCTGAGATTTGAATGCAAGCCTGCTTGACCCCATAGCCCCTGCTTATTTCTGTTAAGTAGTACAAGCTTTCATTCCTGCTCCAAAGAACTATATGTGTAGTCCTTTAGGCCTCTGCATTAAATGACTCTATCACTGTCAAGTCTCTTTTTATTTTTTAATCTGTCCCTTCTTTTTTTTTTTTTTGCGGTACTGAGGATTGAACCCAGGGATATTCTACCTCCGAGCTACACCCCCAGTCATATTTTTCATTCTTTATTTTGAAACAGGGTCTCACTAAGTTGCGGAGGCCTCACTAAGTAGCTGAGGCTGGCCATGAACCTGGATCTCCGGTCTCAGCCTCTCAGGGATTACAAGCCTGCGCCACCACGCCCGGCTTCTTGTCTCTTCTCTTCCATCCCCACTGGTATTGTCTTGGCTCTACCCTTCAATATCCCTTACGCGTTGACCCATTAACCTCACTGCCTCTGTTTAAAAGCTATAACCTCAAGAATAAAAATTCCAGTCACTTTAAAATGACATTCAAAGGCCTCGAAATGCTGATTCCTACCTATATCTCCCACACTTCCACTGCAACATACCACAACTCTCCTAAAATACTCCATATTCTACAACCAGTTGGAACGCTCTCACTTCTGCCTCTTAGTTTGTGCGTCTCCCTCTCACCTTCCCGTTTACCTGGCTACCTTGTCAGCCTGATCAATTTCCATTCTTCTTTTCTCTTATTTATTTTTATGTGTCAAACCAACACCACTTTTCAGGGTGGGGGATTTTACTGATCTGCTCAGATAGAATGAGTTTAGACTCCCATAGTACCCTATATGTACTTCTGTCAGACACATTCCACACCATATTAGGAGTGCTTACTTCCCCGTTTTTCCAGTTAGAACATGAGCTCTTTGAGGCTAGAGAATTTGATTTGCTCATATTTACCTCTTTGTATCTTACATAGTGTGTGGTATTATCAAGGATACATTAAATGTTGGTTGAAGCTAGGAGAAAAGAATACTTTTCCATAGTCAGCTATTCTTACTGCAAAACTATGGTATATTTTACGTAGAATTCTAAGCCAACAGTGCTAGGTGATAGTCTGAGAATAGTCCTTTGACTTTCCTATAGTGCATGGACCCTGTGGCAAGGGTTTCTCAGCTTTGAAATGTCTGTCTTTTGATTTCTATTTATTTTTTTGCTGTTGTTGTTATTTAACTTTGGGATTTATACCCCTGCTCTAAGTAGGTGAGTTCTCTGGATAACTCTACCAAAGACAACAGATTTCAATGGAAGCTCAGAATGGAGACTTGGAAGAATTACTCTGACTTCCTTGAGGTTAACAAGTCATTATTATCCTCGACAAATATGAAAAAAATCCATTTCAAAAAGAGAAAAGGCACTTTATACATTAAATTTAGTAATAACTAGATGAATATAAAGCATTAGAAGAATATAAAGAACATCCAAAATCTAAATTGTAACTTGTGTTAAGGAAGTATCAAATTCCCTATCCTCCTTTTAAGGCCCACTGCCACACCCTATTTCCCTTTTGCCTTCTTTCCTCTCCTCAAACTATCCTACATAGAAGTACATAAAGCCTGTCTTGGGATGAGTCTCCTAAGACCAGCTTCAATGACTTGTCGATTCCTGGGGGGAGAGGGGAAAAGTAGAAACTTTTCAATATGGTACTCAAAGACTCCCAATCTGTCTCCACCTGTTTGATCTTTATAGCCTCATCTTGCAGGAATCTCTTATAGATATCATAGGTTTCAGCCACATTACAGTGCTTACATTTCCCGACCCCATTTCAGTGTCTTCACCGATGTTACTCTTTCCGCCCCAAATACTCTGCATTCCATTGCATCTAGTGGAGAATATACCTATTATCCTAGATTCAGTTCAAAAGCTACTCTCCCCTGTCCATCTACTGAAGGACCATGGAGGCCGACATGTGGGGTTCTCATTACCAGTGGTGTAACCTTAAGCAAACTGCTGGAGTGGACATGAATATTTTATATGAGGCCTCTCCAGTACATTTCTGTCACACTGATGGGGTACAATTGAAGAGATAAAAATTTTAGGTAGAAAGGAGACAATGGGAAGAAAAATATAGTTTTAAAATCTGGAAAGTTTGTGATCTCTAACTCCACCCTACAGGGTGTGTTCTGTCTTAGGCAGAAGCCTCCATGAGTCCACACCCTTAATCAACAAGGGCCCCTCGTCCCACCTGAGATGCTCAGTGTGAACAAAGGGCCCATGAGGAGGACAAAGGTCAGACACCAGCCAGACACCACCCATTGTTGCCCCAGAACCTGAAGATTAAGAGGAAGTCCAGACCTTCACTGTGCCACCCCACCTACCCCCTCATGGGGGTTCTATAAAAGAACTAAAAAAGCAGCAACAGCTCTCTTGCGTGCTTGGATGGACATGTGCAGAGAGGCTCGCTCTCCCTGTCTTGAGATGGCCCATGTCTCCCCTGAACCCGTATCCCCACCTTTCTTGAATTAAACCTTTGCCTTTTCTCTGATGGCACGTGTTGAAATTCTTTTCATCATGGAGGCCAAGAACCCACAGAATTATCCTGTCTTCCCCTGAGAACACTATGATACCTCAGTGAATACTCAGCATATTTGTCCTTTCTTTGCCTTACTGTTTCAACTAAAAGTGCATTCTCCCATTTCAGTTCCTGTAGAAGTCAGCCCACATCTCTATTTCTTCGTACTGCTGTATTTGTCACTGTAACCAGTCTAGAGGCTAGCATATTGTTAAGCAATCTTATTCATTCATGCATATATTCATTCATTTACTGAGTTATGTGCTGGAGTCTGAAGTCACAGAGATAAATATGACCATATTCCATTGCCCCCAAGAAGCTCACAGACTAAATGGAGGAGACAGTAATATCATCATGTATTTAGGTGTTTAAATCTCTTGTCTAGGTGTTATACTTAATGACACAGGTAATATGCACATGGGGAAAGATGCATTAGGCTGGGCAATAATGTTACATCACAGTAAAGCAGAGAGCGTATGACCTCCTTTGAAGAGCCTCATTATTTGGGCATACTTAATGTTTTTCACAGAGTTCAGTTGTGTGGGTTTTTCTTTACAACTTTCAGCTGTGAAAGGCCTGGATGCAGAGGTGTGTAAGGTTTTCACTCATGTTGGTGATGCTGGTAGGAGATACCCCACAGGGTTTCACAGTGGTGAGTCACCAGCTGGGATACTTTTAACTCTCTAGGCTAAATTAAGCCCAGGATCCTGTAGCAGTATGGATCAACAGTCTAACACCTTCTTCTTAAACAAACCATAAGAGCCTCAGCTTTCCCTAGACCCCAGCATTTGATTAAAAGAGTCTACATGTCTACTGGCTTTTGAATATTTTTAAAGAACATCATCTACAGTTAACACAGTTAAAACACTGACTTGGGTGAAACTATATAATGGGAGGAGGAGGAGTGCTGGGATCAGACAGACAGAGCTTCTATTTTACCGCACTAGTGCTGTTAGGCAAAAAGGTAGGCAGGTCACAGCTCTTGATAGTGTTAAGAGGTCGAAAGATCTTTTCACTGCTCTGCTTTTGAAACAAAAGTTTTAAAATGCGGTCTTTCCCTTAGCTTGGATTCAATTTTTCTATTTCTGGATTATATACAGACAAGTGGTGTGTGTGTGTGTGTGTGTGTGTG